>CAWUFW010020687.1:0-143817 GCA_963921515.1 Calotriton arnoldi | reverse complement strand
TTTCACGTATTTTGCAACTTAAAGACATTTTGAGAAGTAACTATTTTTAAACTACTGTATAGTGAATTTTCATCGTATTTGGTCTCGTTTTAAGTATATAAAAATATTGGATATTTTTCTAAACTGGTGTGGTGTCCGCTTGTAGTGCTTACATTGTATTACTGTTGGTTTTGTGCAAATGCTTTACACACTGCCTCTAGAATAAGCCTGACTGCTCGTGCCAAGCTACCAAGGGGGTGAGCAGGGGTTATTTTAGGAGTGTAACTCCCTTATCCTGACTAGGAAGAAGGGTCCCTACTTGGACAAAGGTGCAAGCCCTTGCCAACTAGAGACCCCCATTTCTAACATTGGTTGTCAGCGGTGAGGATAGGACTTGTGTTTGCACTTGACTTGCAGTGATTGGTGTGCACTTCTACCATATCGCAGACCATTACGTACCACATACAGGTTCTTTTTTCTTTTTGGCCTATTTTTGATCTTGCCAGTTTGAACTTGCTACTTTCATCATGCCTGAGTCAAGAGCCTCATCTGTTGCATTATTGGAAATTGCCTTTGAGGAGGATAGGTTGGAATCCTACAACGTGAAGGAGTTGAAAGCGATTTGTAAAAACCTGAAAGTCCAAGTCAGAGGCCTCACTAGGAAGGAGGAGCTACAAAAGGCGCTGAGGGCCTGGGTAGCAGCCAGACATGCCAGTGGGCAGCCTGGAGATCCTAATCTGGAGGCAGAGGAGCCTGTTCCTAGGGTGGATGTGCTTTTTGGAGGGGTGGGACCCTCCAGGCAAGGCAGCAGTGGCTTGTCCCCAGAGGAGCTGGAGGACAGGCGGGAAGCAAGGAAGTTTGAATTGGAGAAACTCAGAATAGAAAGTGAGAGGGAAGACAAAAGAATAGCCATGGAGGAAAAGAAGATGATCTTGGATCATGAGCTTAAAATGAGAGAGCTAGAGCTGGACTGGGAAGCCAGTAGGGCTAGGCCCAGCCCAGATGGTGGCAGCAAAAATGTAGTGTCTAGTACTGAGGATGAGGTACACACACACACAGATTTGGGGCCCTACTTCAAGGAGGGGGTTGACATACACCAGGGGGTTCAGGATTGTGAGGTTACTCCAGTGGTGCGTAGTGTCCCTGAGGTGGATTGGGGAACTGGCACAGGGGAACATATTCCTGGTAGTGGGAGGGACACTCTACTGATTCTAGATGAGAGGTGCAGGGAGAGGGGTTCCCCCATGGTAGAAGCCTTGGTAAGTGAGTATGAAGACCAGCCAGAAGAGTATGGGTTGAGGGATAACAACAGTCAGACACTGTCCCACCAGTCTTGTGAGAATGATGTGGAGTACTTTTCTGAGGCACTGGATGGTTGGGTGAAGGGTAGTTTGGTTAACACCTGTGTGGGGCTGTGTGATTCAATTATTGGAGAGCATATTTTAAGTCCCTGTTTCCAGAGCTATGCCAACACCCAGTGGAGTGTGAGTTCTCTGACCCCAGGGAGCTTGCACTGGAGGCAGACCTTTTGGTGGATTCCAGAGGGTCTGGAGAAGCATCGGGGGGTGATCCTGGAGGAAGTGGCTCAGGTATTTCCCAACCGAGGGTGGTGGGAAAGGTTTGTGATAGCCCAGATAGGTCCCGGTGTCATGGGAAGGGTGTAGGGACTCACACCCTGTCTCCGCAGAGAAGGAGTGGGAATAGGCTGCGACCCAAGGTGCCCAAAACCCGGTCCCAGAACCTGGGTGGTTCCAGGAGGGAACACCAGGTGGGGAGCCTAGACTGTACTGATAGGCCGTCCGTTGGGAGGGATCTCCTACTGTCAGGAGAACTTGGAGCATCTGTAAACAGAGCTCCAGTGGTTCTGGTGTCTGGCGGTGCCGCTCCAGTTGGGAGGGTGCAGAAGTCCAGAGTGAGGGGTGAGAGGGGGATGTGTTCCCCAGTGAGAGAACCAGTGGGTCAGGGGCCAGCCAGAAGGGCTGAGCCTCCTAGCAGTGACCATGGTGACACCACTTCTGTCCTGGGGGATCTTTGCGCACTGTCAGGGGGACAGTGGTCGGGAGATCTGCGCCAGGCAGACTGTCACGCAACACATGAGTCATGTGTTGCCCTCAGGGGGGGCATGCGTGCTCCCAAGGAAGTCCTGGTGCGCCGGGCAGGTGCTCAGCTGCAGGGTTTAGTCCCTGGGTTGGGAAGCCAGGTTCAGGTCCTGCCTGACCTGGAGGGAAGAACGACTGTAAGCAGTGTCCTGACCGGTTTGTCTTCTAGGGGTACAACTCCAGGTGGGAGGGTGCAGAACTCTGGAAGGGGGTGCAGAGGGAGGGAGTCCTCACCTCTGACCCCGGTTCAACTTGAGGGTTTAGACCCTAGGTTGGGAGACCAGTTGCTGGAGGGAGGTCCTGAACTGGTGGGCGAGGTGGGCAGGACACCTGCCACAGGTGCCCTGACAATTTTGGAAGGACCAGTAGGTCAGGGGTTGCCAGCTCTGAGGTCAGAGCACCCCAGGACTGACCCTGGTGAGGCCACTTCTGGCCTGGGGGGTCTTCATGCTCTGTCAGGTGGACAGGAGGCTGGAGACCTGCGCCAGGCGGATTCTGGCCCAACGCATGAGGAGTGTGTTTCCCTTGGGAGGGGTTGGTGTACCCCCCCGGAAGTCCTGGGTTGCCAGGCGCAGGTCCAGCCTAAGGGTACAGGCCCTGGGTTGGAGGACCAGGTTCAGGGTGTCCCCCCTGACCTGGGGGAAGGGGCAACTGCTAACAGTGCCACTACCAGTTTGTCTTCTGGGGGGATGCACTGCCCGAGGGAGGAGGACCGGGTGTGGGAGAGCCCACCCCAGTCCCTTGCTCAGCTTCAGGGTACAGACCCTGGGCTGGTGTACCAGTTGCAGGATAGCACCCCTGAACTGGTGGGTGAATTGTGCAGAACGCCTGCCACAGGTGTCCTGACAATTCTGGAGTTGAGGGGGACTGCTCCCGGTGGGGGATACAGTGCCCCAGGGAGGAGGACAGGGTGTGGGAGAGGCCACCCCAGTCCTGTGTCCTGCCTCAGGGTACAGACCCTAGGCTGGTGTACCAGTTGCAGGAACGCACCCCTGAACTGGTGGGTGAATTGTGCAAGGCACCTGCCACAGGTGCCCTGACAATTCTGGAAGGGGGTACCGCTCCAGGTGGGAGGGTACAGAGCCCCTGGGAGGAAGACCGGGGGTGGGAAAGCCTACCCCAGTCTCCTGTCCAGCCGCTGGGTACAAGCCCTAGGCTGGTGGGTCAGTGCCAGGATGTCATCCCTGGCGTGACAAGAGGGAGAGTGGACAAAGGGTGCCAGGCACCTGGGGCTACCGCCCCCCACTATCTGACACCACAGAGGTTAGAGAGCCCTGAGAGGCATAAGGCCTGGGTCTCCCCACTGACAACTGTCGGTAGCCACTGTGGCTTACTGTCCTGGTGGACAGAGTTGCCCCTGGGAGGGGGACAGGAGTCACACCCTGGGGGTGGACTGGGCCACACCACTGTGTTGGCCATGTGGGCACTGTCGGCATGTTGGGACACATCTGTGAGCAAAGTAAGTTTAGGTGCTGCACAGATGGGGTCCACAGGTGAGGAGAAGTGTTCCCCATGGGTCAGTTTATTGGGCCCTGAGAGCGAGGACAGAGGGATCCAACTGGGTTTGGAAAGGCGTAGAACCAGAACGTGCCCCCGCTGTTGTGGGCCAGGTCTATGTTCTATCGCCCCAAGCAGGGAAGTCCATCAAGGTATTGATTAGTCTACCCTGGCTTTAGGCTGGGAGGGGGTTGTGTTCGACTTGGCTTTTTCAGCGGGTTTACCCCCAGACTTTTTGCTTTTGGGCCTCCTGTTTTTGACCCTGTGTGTGTTGGTTTTAGGACTCTGGGGACTTTACCACTGCTAATCAGTGCTAAAGTGCGTATGCTCTCTGTGTAAAATGTGTTATGGATTGGTGTTTCCATGATTGGCCTATTTGATTTATGTGTCAGTCCCTAGTAAAGTGCACTGCGAGTGCCAGGGCCTATAAATCAAATGCTGTTGGTGTGCTGCAGCACTGGATTGTGCCACCCATGCAAACAGCCCGTAAAGTGTAGCTCTGGCCTGCCATTGCAGAGCCTGTGTGCAGCCTGGGGCTGCCATGTTGACTTGGCAAGTACACACACTTGCAAGTCCCTAAACCTTCCCTTTTCTACATGTTAGTCGCCCCTAAGGTAGGCCAAAGGTACCCCTGTGGGCAGGGTGCATTGTATGTGAAAGATAGGACATGCCCTGGTGTGTGTGGCATGTCCTGATAGTGAAATACAGCCTACTTCGGTTTCACTATTGCAAGGCTACCTGTTCCCCATAGGCCAGAATGGGCAGTTTTGATTATTACATCCTATGATCCTAACTGACCCAGGGAACATGGTAGAAAGTCGAGTTTAGTATGCCTGAACTCAGAATGATAAAATGCATCTTTTAGTGAAGTTGGTTTTAACATTCTGTGTTTGAAAATACACTTTTAGAAAGTAGGTATTTTCTTGTCTAACCATCCAAGCCTGCCTCTGCTAGGTTGTGTATTCCTTGTCTGGAGTGTGAGTGACAGGGGCTGGGGGATTCCAGGAGACAGGGTGAGTCAGCACAGGGCTGAATAGCAAGATCTACATGTAGATGGGTGGGAGGAGTTGCACCTGGGACCTGAATAGGGCCGTGCCTTCCCTCCACAATGCTGGCTCCACCTCCTGTGGTGTGTCTGATGTCCCTGGCATACACTGCAAAAGGAAAGAAGGAGACTTGTCAACAAAGTGCTCCAAGACTGACCAGAACTGGTTTGGACTAGGCAAAGGCCTCTCTGCGTTCAGAGAACAAAGAGAAATTGAGGATAAAAAGGGGGACCCAAACCCCAGAACTTTAGATTACTTCTGAACTAAGGAACCTGCCAGGAAGAAGGACCGGGAAAGCTGGAGGAGGAGTACTGCCCCTATGCTGCGTGTTGTGGGGTTGGCCTGTAGTGGTTGCTTCTGTCTTGGGTAGGGAAAGGACTGGACTGTGCTTTCATCATCCTGCTGTTAGAGTTTTCTCCAAGGGCTTGAAGTAGAGCTTGCCTCCTGTTGGAAGTCTCAGGGATAGAAAAGACTTCAAAGATCTCGCTGGAATCAAGGAACCTGCCAAGACGAAGAGCTGGAAGAGCTGCCAGGAGGAGTACTGCCCCTTTGCTGTGTTGTTGCTTTGTTGGGTTGGCCTGCAGCTGCTGCTTCTGCCTTGGGCAGTGAAAGGACTGGACTGAACTTTCTCTACTTGTGCTGAGTATCTCCAAGGGCCTGAACCGAGCTGGCCTCCTGTTAAGAAGTCTCAGGGACTGCAAATACTTCACCAACCTCTGGGTACCGCTCCTGGAACTGCTGTTTCAGTTGCCACAGAGAAGAGGGAACCGCGTCCGACTCTGTCAACCGACTCCGTCGATGGCCTTGTGTCCCGAAGGCACCGCAAGCCGCACCGACTCGCCCTGCACCGTAAGCCTTGGTCTCACCGACTCCGTCACGAGCCGCTGCCTGCACCGCATCGAGAGACACCGCGACCTGCATCGCCTCGCTTCACCTCGCTGGCCTGGGCTCACCGACATGGTCGCTGCTGGCTCGACACCCGTGACCGACTCGTCACGCACAGCTGTCCGGCTCGGCCAGCACCAATTCCCGCCAACCGGCTCTGTCGCTCGCACCGCAACTTGCCAGCACCGCCTCGAGCACCGACTCGCCCTGCACCGCAAGCCTTGGTCTCACCGACGCCGTCTGCACGATCGTCACCGAGCCGCTGCTCGCACGGCATCGAGGGACACCGCAACTTGCACCGCTTCCACCTTGCACCGTGACCGCGACGGATGCCACAACCGGCTCTGTCACCAGCACCGCAACCTGCCAGCACCGCATCGAGCACCGACTCGCCCTGCACCGCCAGCCTTGGTCTCACCGACGCCGTCTGCATGATCGTCACCGAGCCGCTGCTCGCACCGCATCGAGGGACACCGCACCTTGCACCGCTTCCATTTTTGGATCGCGACCGCGACGGATGCCAAGACCGACTCGCACGCCTGTGTGAGCCGCACTAAGAAAGGTACTGTGAACGAATCTGTCCCGCTGTTGCTGGCCCGTACCGACGCGGTCAGCAGGAACGGCGAGACTGTTGTTTTCAGCATCGCGGTAGGCTCGGACCAAGCTCCTGACTTGTACGAACTGTTTTTTTCACGTATTTTGCAACTTAAAGACATTTTGAGAAGTAACTATTTTTAAAGTACTGTATAGTGGATTTTCATCGTATTTGGTCTCGTTTAAGTATATAAAAATATTGGATATTTTTCTAAACTGGTGTGGTGTCCGTTTGTAGTGCTTACATTGTATTACTGTTGGTTTTGTGCAAATGCTTTACACACTGCCTCTAGAATAAGCCTGACTGCTCGTGCCAACCTACCAAGGGGGTAAGCAGGCGTTATTTTAGGAGTGTAACTCCCTTATCCTGACTAGGAAGAAGGGTCCCTACTTGTACAAAGGTGCAAGCCCTTGCCAACTAGAGGCCCCCATTTCTAACATATATATATATATATATATATAAATATATATATATATATATATATATATATATATATATATATGTATATATATATATATATTTTGATACTCCTTATTTCGTATCCAAAAAGAAAACGGAACAGACTCCACTTAGTACGTGCTTTGATATTTTTATTTCGTGCTTTTCGCCGCCATGACGCGTTTCGGGCTACCCAGAGCCCTTGATCACATGACATGCTCTTGTTTTACTCCCATTTTTAAAGTGACACAGTGCATTACGTGTAAACATAGATATAAAAGACAGACTTTCCGTTTTAACTCTGCTTTTAACAAATTTAACCGTATATACTTTTAACTCATTTTCATAAAAACATGTGTAAAAATATCCATAAATATTACTGTATAAATACATATATAGAATATTGGACACATGTTTAAAAAGACATCTGGACAGGTAAGTTCATCTTATGCCTGCATAATGCATAAAAAATCTGCTGCCTTAAAATGCCCCCATGTGCAAATTTTGCGTTTTAAAACAATGACTGTATAAATACATTTTGTTAAAACGAATTACACACAGTAAAGATCGGGTCAGATTATAACATCAGTTGTTTGTGATATTGATCTACCTTTTCTTTTAAACTGGTCAGACCTGCCACAATATCTGTCCTTACACGAATTGATTTCTAATCCTGTTGAAACACAGACATTTTCTGTAATTGGGTTTTCATATTGTATATACAGTACAAAATGTTTGCAAAAACGTGCTCTAAAAGTGCTGAAGTGCTGTTATGATGACTAGTATTCATCTCTAAGTTGTTAAATAAAGTGACACCGTGCCTATATGTTTGTTGTTGTCCAGTGTGCCATGAGCCCATGTGCACTACTGGCAAAAAAACGAGATTTTTTAGGGAAGAGGGGACATAGATAAAATCATATGATATATATATATAGGGTAGACACCTATATATATATGTGTGTGATCTATGGAACATAATGTGTAAGTAATGTATATAGGAACTACAATTCCCATTATGCCTCATTATAGGCAACATGGGATATCAGTATAAAAAGAAATCAATGTAGAACGTCCGCAACTGTGATCAAGACCCTGTGTCGAAACGTGTTGATGTTAGTGGTGTGTTAATAAACTCTTGATAACTGTGATACCCTGGAGTGCGGCATCCTTTTGTTTGATCAGAAGTACTACTGGCCTGATTCCACCCATTACTGCCTGCACCGGCTATGAGTGTGTTGGGAGCTGGAATTATTATGTTTGAGATATATATATATATCAAGTATGCGAAAAGTGATAGGAGCAAACTTTTGGAAGAAATCAACAATATTGAAGCAAGCATTGTCCTTAATCCAGATAAAGAGCAAATAGAGAGTCTGAGATCGCGGATGAAGGCGCGACTGATTTCCTACAAAAACGACATCAAGTTGAGGAAACAAAATAAGTTTGCCAGAGACCAAAGAGATTATGGCACGGGCAGAATTTTAACATTCGCCAACAAAAACTATGCCCACGTATGGCCCTGCAGCAAACTAAGAACTCAAGAGCGACAACCGTGAGGGATACCTCGGTGTCAGAAGCCGACACTGATCTCTCTGAAACAGAAACATCCAGAAGAGCAGGAGACCCAGTCATCAACGAGGAGTCAAATTTTCCCCAGGAGTATCAGCTTATCCAAGAATCATGGAGAAAGTTACCCCAAAGGGCACAACTGCCCAAACCAACAGGCGGCAAACTAGGCGAGGAGGCAAAGGCAGGAAATCAATCGGTCCAGCCATGAGTAACGAGGAGCAAGAAAGGGAACAAACGCAGGTAAAGGGGGAAAATCTGTCCATTGTCAATCGGTCCGACAGACGCTTGACTACCACTGAGACCCAAGTAATACACAAAGTATTAACATTCTGCCCTACAACTGAATGGGACTACACTCAAACCAGAATTAATCTTTATCAATGTGAGAAGTTGGCCTGGTATATGCTGTCCACTAATTATAGTGGGCACCTTGCACCAATCCAAACAACCCCTTATTGGAGATAGGTTAAAGACAACCTTTATTGAAAGCTATCCTAGTGGTAGCTATGGAGAGCAGCATTCAGGCTAAGTCTTGAAGGAATGTAAAGCAGCTTGTTTTACCAGTCTATAATCTCTTGAGTGACCAAATGAAAGAGGACCACACCAGGGATATATATAAAATATATGTATTTAGTCTTAAACACACCCCTCTAGTCCCTTTATGAGGCTAGAGTTCGAAGTACATAAGTTACAAGTCAGTTATCAACAGTAATAGCACAAATACACGATTGAGCCCTAGGGGCGTACCAAACCATATACCAATAAAGTGGTATAAGAACCACGACTGAGCTAGACACAAGGCCTAGAGCCTGTAGACATGCTTGGACCACAAGGAACCACCCAAGGTAGTGACACAGGGGACCCATGGGGGACGCGTGCAGTGTGAGAACACAGCCGCGAGCCGCCGTTGACTTCTATGGGGAATGTCGCGGTTGGAGTTTTAAAGAAAAAGGACACTTAGAGGAGGACTTGGAGCAAACCCTTTTAGAACTAGGTGGTTCTAGAGACTATACCCACGGGAGAACCGGAGTACTCGAGTTACCTCACCCAGGGGAGCCGGGTGCATAGGTGTCTTTCGGGGTCGGGTTTCGTCGTCGTTTTCAATGGCGTTCTGCGACAAAGTGCTGCTGGCGACCAAGTCGAAAGTGTTCGGGTGGATCCAAAGGTGGATCGAAGATGTGAGGAACCTGAAAACAGAGGGGACAGAGTCTGGGTCACTAGCCAGTGACCAGGAAGGCGATGAGCAGATGCCCACCGATGTCGGGTGCTTCAGGTAGGTTGACGGTCATCTTGACTCTTCAGCCATGAGGTCCAGGAGGTATCGACGACAACCAGGAGCTGGATTCTAGCTGTCCCACGATGTCTGTCGATTGCTACAGTGTCGGCGACCGGATTGGACCCAACAAGCCTTGGCAACGGCAAGTCTCAAAGAAACAAAGAAAGGACGATGTTGCAGACCAGCAAGGTCTGGGGGACTCACCCAGTGAGCGTAAGTCAGGGCACCTCTGGAGCAACCAGGAAAGCCCAAGCAGAAGAAGAGTTGCCTTCGGGAGGGCCCACTAGCCAACGGACTAGCGACCGCGAAGGAGCCTCGGGTGGACCCACTTGGAGCTGGCGGCAGGACACTCGTGGAGTGGAGGCCAGTGATCTTCAGTACAATCAGTGCTGGAGGTGGGGGCTACTTGGAGCCCAAAGCACAACTTTGTGGGAGACCAGGAAGAGGATGCACTTGCAAATGTGCTTGGTGTCCAGGGGTCACGGTTCCACGTTACCCACGACAGCTACTGGCCTCAGCTTTGCAGGGGACTCAGGGAAGCCTCGGGGAAGTCTGGAAATCTACCTCTGGTGATGCAAAGCCTTCGGCGTCCGGCGGGAGCTTCAGCGATGCAGACCGGACAATTCCTTCTTAGGTGCCTGCCAAGCAGGGGAGTCACTCCTTGACCCCAAGGGAGATTCTTCAGTCCTCTAATCTTGAAGTAGAGTGTCGAAGGTCCATGATTCGGCATTAGAGTTTCATCCAGGGTAATCTGAAGTCCTAAGGACTGGGGTCCCATACTTATACTAAGTTAGGGGGTTGGACATACTCTGGGGACCCACCTATGGGAGGGTCAGGGAAGAGGGGTGGTTACACCCAATCCCTTTGTACAGTTTCGCGCCAGAGCAGGGGCAGGTAGCCCCTGCAACCGGTTTGATCTGACATATGCACAGGGACACCAAATGTGCCCCCAGTGCAGGATTTCAAAGCACCAGAGGGTGCTCCCGCCCAGTCCCAATACACACTATCCTGTCTGGGGAGGTGGTTACACCTCCCTTCGACAGGAAACCTATTGTCCAGGCCTCCCCTGCCGGAGTTTCAGTCAGCAGCAGGAGGCCAGACCCGTGTCTGTGGCAGCGGCATCCATTTTGTGATGCCAGGGCTCTGGAAAGAAGTTACCGGCTAGCCCGGTGTGTACATGTCTCTCCCTCTAGAAGGGTGGAATGCTACCCCCGCCGCCAGGATTGGCGGGGGGTAGTATTCCAAGATGTTTGACACCAAACACGACATGTTTTGTGCAGCCAGTCCAAAGTTAGCATTGTACCGCGAGGATATAATGCACTTAAGAGTATATGGTCAGGCTGTACCACAAACAGCATCAGAGGAGGGACTCCGAACGCTGCAGAGGGGCTCTGCTCATGCAGGGGCACCCTCTCACATAAAAACCAAGCAGTCTGCCTTCAGGATTGGTAAGGCCTGCCATAGGAGTGACTTATAGGTTTATATGTGTGTGAAATGGTAGTGATATAGGTAGCAAAACCAAAGGAGATGATGGACAGAGTGTTGAACATTGCAAGCACTCACCCCCAGTCAACTGATCTGGGTTTAATCCATCATCATTCTTTAGCTCACTCCGCCACCCCAGTTCAGACATGGCCATATGCAAATCAGTCTGACCCTGTGCCTCATGGGAACAGTCCAGCCCGAACTGCCAAGCCATGTCTTCCCTGGACCGGAAACAAGCATCCTGGGACCGGTTTCTGGCTTCCAGCCGTCATCAGCCAGGCTATCTTGAATCCAGTGGCAAAGTGAGCAAGGGACCCACGTCTGGGCATACCCTGCCAACTTAGGGCGAACATAGCAAAACCAAAGGAGATGATGGACGGAGTGTTGAACATTGCAAGCACTCACCCCCAGTCAACTGATCTGGGTTTAATCCATCATCATTCTTTAGCTCACTCCGCCACCCCAGTTCAGACATGGCCATATGCAAATCAGTCTGACCCTGTGCCTCATGGGAACAGTCCAGCCCGAACTGCCAAGCCATGTCTTCCCTGGACCGGAAACAAGCATCCTGGGACCGGTTTCTGGCTATTTAGCCGTCATCAGCCAGGCTAGCTTGAATCCAGTGGCAAAGTGAGCAAGGGACCCACGTCTGGGCATACCCTGCCAACTTAGGGCGAACATAGCAAAACAAAAGGAGATGATGGACGGAGTGTTGAACATTGCAAGCACTCACCCTCAGTCAACTGATCTGGGTTTAATCCATCATCATTCTGATATAGTGATATAGGTAGCCCATACCACTGTAAGGGGTGCATGCACCACCTTACCCAGGCTGCAGTAGCAGACCTTTGGTGTCATTTTGGATGGCCTTCCAGGGGTGGCACAATACATGCTGCAGCCCCTGGTAGGCCTCTGAGGTACCTATGCCCTGGGTACATAGTATACCATATACTAGGGACTTATAAGGGTACTCAGATTCCAATCAGAGATGTGCCTAAGGCACATGGAAACCATTTTAGAGAGGAAGCAGCTAGGCTGGGGTTCTGATTAGCAGGGCCCCAGCCAGACTAAAGTCGAAAAACAGTGAAGCATCAGCAAAATGTGGGGGTACCCATGTGAAGCAGATCCTACTCTCCTACACAACCCCCCAAACTCAGGGACATTAAACTAACCTTGACCAGTTGAGTCTTCATGTTCTAAGTGGAAATACCTAGAGAGTCCATCTGCATTATCATGGTTACTCCCAGGTCTAGGTTCCACTGTATAGTCCATCCCCTGTAGGGAAATGGACCACCTAAGCAGTTTGGGGTTTTCACCCTTCATTTGTTTTAGCCATAGGAGGGGCTTGTGGTCTGTTTGAACAAGGAAGTGAGTACCAAACAAGTATGGCCTCAACTTCTTCAGAGCCCAAACCACAGCAAAGGCCTCCTCTCTATGGCTGACCAACGTTTCTCTCTAGGGGTCAGCCTTCTGCTAATAAAAGCTGCTGGCTGATCCTGACCTTCATCATTCAATTGTGACAGTACAGCCCCTACCCCCAATTCAGATGCATCTGTTTGGACAATGAACTTCTTGGAGTAATCAGGACTCTGGAGAATGGGAGCAGTGCACATGGCCTGCTTCAGGTCATCAAATGCCTTTTGACAGCTAGCTGTCCACTGAACTTTCTTGGGCATTTTCTTGGAAGTTAAGTCATTCAGGGGTGTCACTATTGATCCATACCCCTTGACAAATCTCCTATAGTACCCAGTCAGGCCTAAGAAGGCTCTCACCTGAGTCTGGGTGGTTCGAGCAACCCAGTCCATGATGGTCTGGATTTTACTCTGCAGTGGTTGAACCTGGCCTCCACCCACAAGGTGGCCCAGGTACACAACCTGCCCTATCTGGCACTTAGTGGCCTTGATAGTGAGGCCTGCCTTTTGCAGGGCCTCCAAAACATTTCTGAGGTGGACCAGGTGATCCTCCCAGGTGGAGCTAAAGACAGCAATATCATCTAGATATGCTGCACTATAGGCCTCCAGACCTCTAAGGACTGTATTCACCAACCTCTGAAAAGTGGCAGGTGCATTCTTCAGACCAAATGGCATTACCACAAATTGATAATGCCCACTAGGGGTTGAGAATGCTGTTTTTGGCTTTGCATCATCAGCTAGTCTGATCTGCCAGTAGCCAGCTGTCAGGTCAAATGTGCTTAGATACTTGGCTGAGACCAAAGTGTCTATTAGCTCATCTGCCCTAGGTATTGGATGGGCATCAGTCCTAGTGACTGCATTGAGACCCCTGTAGTCCACACAAAACCTCATCTCTCTTTTCCCACCACTGGTGTGAGGTTTTGGCACAAGGACCACTGGACTAGCCCAAGGGCTATCTGAGGGTTCAATAACTCCCAAATCCAAATTTTCTGGACTTCTGTCCTGATACAGTCCCTGACATGGTCAGGTTGCCTATAAATCTTATTTGTAATAGGCAGACTGTCCCCAGTGTCCACTTCATGAGTGCACCAGGTGGTCTGACTTGGACTCAGAGAGAACATATGTCTGTACTGATTGAGCACTTGTCTGCAATCAGTTTGCTGCTAAGCAGTGAGGCTGCCTGCCAAGGCTACACCATCCACTGACCCATCATCAGGGTTCTGTGAGAGCAGGTCAGGGAGTGGGTCACTCTCTTCCTCCTGTCCCTCATCAGTAGCCATGAGCAAGCCCATGTCTGCCCTGTCCACATATGGTTTCAATCTGTTGACATGGAGAACCCTGTGGGGACTCCTGGGTGTTCCTAGGTCTACTAAATAGGTAACCTCACCCTTCTGTTCAACAATGGTATGGGGTCCACTCCACTTGTCTTGGAGAGCTGCTGGGGCCACTGGCTCCAGCACCCACACCTTCTGTCCTGGCTGGTAAACAGTCAGTACAGCCTTTGGTCATGCCAGGCTTTTTGCAGTTCCTGGCTAGCCTCAAGGTTTTTAGTTGCCTTTTTCATGAATTCAGCCATCCTGGAGCGGAGACCAAGTACATAGTCCACTATGTCTTGCTTTGGGGGCTTGAGAGGTAACTCCCATCCTTCCTTCACCAAGCACAATGGACCCCTGACAGGGTGACCAAACAAAAGTTCAAAAGGGCTGTAGCCAACCCCCTTTGAGGCACCTCCCTGTATGCAAATAAAAAGGCAGGGCAAGAGTATGTCCCATCTTCGCCTAAGCTTTTCTTGGAGCCCTTTAATCATGCCCTTTAAGGTTTTGTTGAATCTCTCAACTAAACCATTGCATTGTGGGTGATAGGGTGTGGTGAACTTGTAAGTCACTCCACACTCCTTCCACATTGCCTTCAAGTATCCAGACATAAAGTTTGCACCCCGGTCTGATACAACCTCCTTAGGGAAGCCCACTCTTGAGAAAATTCCCAGGAGGGCTCTTGTCACTACAGGTGCTGTAGTGGTCCTAAGGGGAATAGCCTCTGGGTACCGAGTGGCATGGTCCACCACCACTAGGATAAACCTGTGCCAAGATGCTGTTTGGGGATCCATGGAACCAACAATATCAATCCCCACTCTTTCAAAGGGAACCCCCACCACATGTAGTGGTATCAGGGGGGCCTTTGTGGTGCCACCTGCCTTCCCACTGGCTTGGCAGGTTACACAGGAGCGACAAAACTCCTTGGTGTCTTCAGACATGTGGGGCCAGTGAAAGTGAGGGACAATTCTGTCCCAAGTCTTGTTCTGGCCCAAGTGACCTGCTAAAGGAATGTCAAGGGCTAGGGTCAATAGGAAGCCCCTGAACTTCAGAGGTATAACCAACCTCCTGGTGGCACCAGGCTTGGGGTCTCTACACTCTGAGTACAAGAGTCCATCATCCCAATACACTTTATGGGGACCACTAGCATTCCCAGCAGCCTCAGCAGCAGCTTGCTGTCTGAGGGGTTCAAGAGAGGGGCAGCTCTGCTGCTCCTGGCTCAGATCTGCCCTGGAAGGGCCCCTGTCCCCAAGAACTCAACCTGGTCAGGTTCAAGCTCCTCTGGGACAGTTCCTTCCTCAGGATTGAGATCATCCCCCTCAAGAGACTGATCTTCCTTCTGAGCCAAGGGTGAAGGCACTGCCTTAACCCTACTACTCCTCCTCTTGGATGGCACTTGGTCCATTTTTCCAGGATCCAAGGCCTGTTCAGTGTTAGACATTTTGCTCTGTGACCTGGTCACAGCAAACACATCTGCAGGGATCCCCAGCATTTCTGCATGGGTCCTGAGCTCCACTTCTGCCCAAGCTGAAGTTTCAAGATCATTACCAAGCAATCATTCCACTGGTAGGTTTGCACTCACCACAACCTTCTTAAGGCCAGTTACCCCTCCCCAGGAGAAGTTAACAACTGCCAGAGTATGGTCTGTTCTGACATTGCTAGCATTGGTCACTTGGTACATCTCACCAAGTATAATCTGCCCAGGATCCACAAGGTCTTGTGTCACCATGGTGACACTCGCCCCTGTGTCCCTGAATGCCAAAGCCTCTTTTCCATTGATTAATGGCTGTTGCCTGTACTTGCCCAGATTACTGGGACTCATAGAGGATGTCACATCCATGCCTCCATCACAGACTAGGACAGCCTGAGTGAGTTCTCTGACTAGGCCAGAGCTCATCTCATTACCCATGGTCAACCCTACTAAACCCTTGGCCTGTGTACTCCCACCACCAATTGTAACTGCACTAGGGGGAACAGGTGCCTTAGGGGCATTGGTGGGGGCTGGAATCGAGTATTTGGACTTGGTGCAATCACTGGTCCAGTGTGTCTTTTGCTTACAGACTTTGCACCATGGTTTCTTTTGGCCTTTTCCCTTGTTAGACTGTGAATCCCCACCTGAAGAAGATTTTTGGGGGCCTTGTGAAGACTTCTGGTCTTTACCCTTCTCCCCACCCTTATCAGAGTTTTTAGAATCTTGCTTCTTAGGGTCACCACCTTGGTTCTGTACCTTCTGCCTCACCCTGGTTCTGACCCATTTGTCTGCCTTCTTTCCCAATTCTTGGGGAGAGGTCAGATCAGAGTCCACCAGGTGCTGATGCAACAGCTTATTTTGACAGTTATTAAGAATCTGCTCCCTCATGATAAGATTGTACAATCCTGTGAAGTCACATACCTTACTGCCCATCAACCAACCTTCCAGAGCCTTAGCAGAACAATCAACAAAGTCCACCCAGTCTTGAGTCTGTGCTTTTTGGGTATCTCTGAACTTTAACCTGTATTGTTCAGTTGTTAGGCCAAACCCATCAATCAGAGCACTCTTCAAGACTTTGTAATTGTCAGCATCCTCTTCTCTAACAGTGAGGAGCTTATCTCTACCTTTGTCTGCAAAGGAGAGCCACAAGATTGTTGCCCACTGCGCCTGAGAGACCCTCTGTACTTTACAGGCCCTCACTAGAGCAGTTATCCATTTGTGGATGTCATCCCCACTCTGGTAGGGAGGGACAACCTTGCTCAGGTTTCTATGGTCATAAGACCTTTCCCTATCTCTGGGGAAATTGCTGCCACCATGGGACTCTAGTCCCATCTCTTTTCTCTGTCTATAGAGATCTAGGGACTCCCTGTCTATAGCCAACTGCTGTTTTCTAAGCTCAAGCTGGGCTTGCTCATACTGAATCAGTTTCTTTCTCCTCTCATGAGAGGATTCCCTCCTATGAGAGGAGATAGAGGTCCCTACTGAGGTGTCAGAGTGGTTAGACTCCTGAGAAGGAGATCTAGACCTTCTGGGCACACTCACAACTCTTCCTGGGGGAACAAAGGGGAGGTCCTTCTGGGCCTCCTCCTCATCCTCAGGAGTAGCTGCACTTTCCAGGTCAGGATCATTGTCATCCCCCTGGCCAGTTTCAGAGGTCAGGTCCTGGGCATTTTCATCCCTGGCCCCTCCCTCATCTTCTGCCCCACCCTCTCTGCCTACCATTTCAGACCTGATGGGTCTTCTAAGATCATCTAGCAGAAGCATCTCCAGGAGACGTTGGGTGTTGGCATTTTTGCCTGTCTTCAACTTCCTAACTTTGCACAACTCTCTTAATTCCAAGAATGAGAGGTTGTCATATCTGGATGGCAGGAGCTCACTGGTTCCTGGCAGTGAAGACATTACTAGTGTGGTGTGGTGCATGCACTACCTACTCTAGTGTGGCCTACTAAACTCTCTTGAGTTGTAGAAAGGGTGTGCTATCCCTTAACACACAACTCTAAGTTCAGTAGAACTTACTGTATCCTAAGCTTGAATTATATGTACCTAAGGTACCCTTAGTGGTTTTCAGTTGATCAATTCAATTGAGATTATCTGGTAAAACAATAGCAAGCTGGAATCCCACACGCTGCACACCAATGTGAGAAGTTGGCCTGGTATATGCTGTGCACTAATTATAGTGGGCACCTTGCACCAATCCAAACAACCCCTTATTGGAGATAGGTTAAAGACAACCTTTATTGAAAGCTATCCTAGTGGTAGCTATGGAGAGCAGCCTTCAGGCTAAGTCTTGAAGGAATGTAAAACAGCTTGTTTTACCAGTCTATAATCTCTTGAGTGACCAAATGAAAGAGGACCACACCAGGTATATATATACAATATATGTATTTAGTCTTAAACACACCCCTCTAGTCCCTATATGAGGCTAGAGTTCGAAGTACATAAGTTACAAGTCAGGTATCAACAGTAATAGCACAAATACACGATTGAGCCCTAGGGGCGTACCAAACCATATACCAATAAAGTGGTATAAGAACCACGACTGAGCTAGACACAAGGCCTAGAGCCTGTAGAAATGCTTGGACCACAAGGAACCACCCAAGGTAGTGACACCGGGGACCCACGGGGGACGCGTGCAGTGTGAGAACACAGCCGCGAGCCGCCGTTGACTTCTATGGGGAATGTCGCGGTTGGAGTTTTAAAGAAAAAGGACACTTAGAGGAGGACTTGGAGCAAACCCTTTTAGAACTAGGTAGTTCTAGAGTCTATACCCATGGGAGCACCGGAGTACTCGAGTTACCTCACCCAGGGGAGCCGGGTGCATAGGTGTCTTTCGGGGTCGGGTTTCGTCGTTGTTTTCAATGGCGATCTGCTACAAAGTGCTGCTGGCGACCAAGTCGAAAGTGTTCGGGTGGATCCAAAGGTGGATCGAAGATGTGAGGAACCTGAAAGCAGAGGGGACAGAGTCTGGGTCACTAGCCAGTGACCAGGAAGGCGATGAGCAGATGCCCACCGATGTCGGGTGCTTCAGGTAGGTTGACGGTCGTCTTGACTCTTCAGCCACGAGGTCCAGGAGGCGTCGATGACAACCAGGAGCTGGATACGAGCTATCCCACAATGTCTGTTGATTGCTGCGGTGTCGGCGACCGTATTGGACCCAACAAGCCTTGGCAACGGCAAGTCTCAAAGAAACAAAGAAAGGACGATGTTGCAGACCAGCAAGGTCTGGGGGACTCACCCAGCAAGGGTAAGTCAGGGCACCTCTGGAGCAACCAGGAAAGCCCAAGCAAAAGAAAAGTTGCCTTCGGGAGGGCCCACTAGCCAACGGACTAGCGACCGCGAAGGAGCCTCGAGTGGACGCACTTGAGCTAGTTTGCAGGACACTCGTGGAGTGGAGGCCAGTGATCTTCGGTGCAGTCGGTGCTGGAGGCGGGGGCTACTTGGAGCCCAAAGCACATCTTCGTGGGAGACCAGGAAGAGGATGCACTTGCAAATGTGCTCAGTGTCCAGGGGTCATGGTTCCACATTACCCACGACAGCTACGGGCCTCACCTTTGCTGGGGACTCAGGGAAGCCTTGGGGAAGTCTGGAAATGCACCTCTGGTGATGAAAAGACTTCGGCGTCCAGCGGGAGCTTCAGCGATGCAGACTAGACAATTGCTTCTTAGGTGCCTGCCAAGCAGGGGAGTCCCTCCTTGACCCCAAGGGAGATTCTTCAGTCCTCTAATCTTGAAGTAGAGCATTGAAGGTCCAGGATTCGGCATCAGAGTTTTGTCCAGGGTAATCTGAAGTCCTAAGGACTGGGGTCCCATACTTATACTAAGTTAGGGGGTTGGACATATTCTGGGGACCCACCTATGGGAGGGTCAGGGAAGAGGGGTGGTTACACCCAGTCCCTTTGTCCAGTTTCGCACCAGAGCAGGGGCAGGTAGCCCCTGCAACGGGTTTGAACTGGCATATGCACAGGGACACCAAATGTGCCCCCAGTGCAGGATTTCAAAGCACCAGAGGGTGCTCCCGCCCAGCCCCAATACACACTATCCTGTCTGGGGAGGTGGTTACACCTCCCTTCGACAGGAAACCTATTGTCCAGGCCTCCCCTGCCGGAGTTTCAGTCAGCAGCAGGAGGCCAGACCCGTGTCTGTGGCAGCGGCATCCATTTTGTGATGCCAGGGCTCTGGAAAGAAGTTACCGGGTAGCCCGGTGTGTACATGTCTCTCCCTCTAGAAGGGTGGAATGCTACCCCCGCTGCCAGAATTGGTGGGGGGGTAGTATTCCAAGATGTTTGACATCAAACACGACATGTTTTGGTGCAGCCAGTCCAAAGTTAGCATTGTACTGCGAGGATATAATGCACTTAAGAGTATATGGTCAGGCTGTACCACAAACAGCATCAGAGGAGGGACTCCGAACGCTGCAGAGGGGCTCTGCTCATGCAGGGGCACCCTCTCACATAAAAACCAAGCACTCTGCCTTCAGGATTGGTAAGGCCTGCCATAGGAGTGACTTATAGGTTTATATGTGTGTGCAATGGTAGTGATATAGGTAGCCCATACCACTGTAAGGGGTGCATGCACCACCTTACCCAGGCTGCAGTAGCAGACCTGTGGTGTCATTTTGGATGGCCTTCCAGGGGTGGCATAATACATGCTGCAGCCCCTGGTAGGCCTCTGAGGTACCTATGCCCTGGGTACATAGTATACCATATACTAGGGACTTATAAGGGCACTCCAGATTCCAATCAGAGATGTGCCTAAGGCACATGGAAACCATTTTAGAGAGGAAGCAGCTAGGCTGGGGTTCTGATTAGCAGGGCCCCAGCCAGACTAAAGTCGAAAAACAGTGAAGCATCAGCAAAAAGTGGGGGTACCCATGTGAAGCAGATCCTACTCTCCTACAATCAATTTATCCAAAAACTAAAATTGAGAAAAATTAATCTACAGTTCCCCAAACGCAGAGAAGAAGGGGTGAACACAATAGGAACCACAATGGACAAATTGACCGGTAACGACCTGGAAACATTGCAAACCTTGCATGAACTAGAGGAGACATCATCGGCCATGGAGACCTCTGGTGCGGATGGCACATCATCGACCCTGGAGCACATGGGCATTCACCATCAGAGTGGGAAGGGTGAACTCAAAAACAAATCGAGATTCATTCCCAAAACCCCATTTGATGTTATTGACTGCTTTCATGAAGCCCTAATACAAGATCCAGCCAAATGATAACATCATAATGTAAAAACAGTGATGTGAGAAGAAAATATAATCTGACTAAGGAACAATGGGATGCTGTCAAATCATTAAGGGATGATACCTCATTGGTTATCAAACCCTCAGACAATGGTGGCAACGTAGTGGTGATGTCTAAAAACCTGTATAAAGAGGAAGCCCTACGTCTATTAGGGGATCCACGAAGCTAAATGAAAGTTGCCGAATGAAAGGCATGCTTTAGGAAGAGGAAGATCAATTTATCAAAGTGGACCATCCGGTCCTTCCAACATTTTATCACCTTCCGAAGGTGCATAAGGATTCAAAGAAACCTCTGGGGCGTCCCATTGGTTCCTCGAAAGGCAGCCTTCTGGAGAAAGCTTCGATATATGTGGATTCTTTTTTATTCCCCATGGTAAACTATCTTAGCTCTTATGTACAAGACACTACAGACTTCATATGATTAATCCAGGGTATACAATGGGAAGAAGACCTCCTGTTAATAACATTACACATAACGAGTCTATATACCTTTACTATGCACACAAAGGGACTGACAGCTTTGGAATTCTTCCTAAGAACAAGACAATTGAAATATCAGGAACACAACAAGATGCTACTAGAAATTGTGACATTTTGTTTAAACCACAATATTTTCCTCTTCTCTGGTCAGCTATATTTACAGATGCAGGGGACCATCATGGGCACGTGCTTCGCTCCCAGCTATGTGAATCTTTTCATAGGCTGGTGGGAGAAGCACATGGCCTGGGCAGGGGAGAGGGAACATTGGGTGGAGCAGATAGCATTATGGGCCAGATTTATATCGATGACCTCTTTATTATCTGGCGAGGTACACAAGCGGAGGAATACATCAGGGCCCTCAATGATACTGAATTCAATCTGAGATTCACAAGCAATATCAGTAGCTCAGAGGTTGCATTTTTGGATTTTCTTGTGTTTGTCTCAGATAACAAGCTATGCACAAAGCTTTATAGAAAACCAACTGCAGGTAGCACTGTTCTGCACTCACAGAGCCATCACCCATGCAACTTGATCAACAGCATCCCCTATGGGGAGTTGTTGAGACTTAAACCGAACTGTTCTCGCTCAGAAGATTACCTTGTCGCAGAAACGGATTGCCTCCAAAGATTTAGAGAAAGGGGCTACATGGCTAATATCTTGCAAGGAGCCACAGAGACAGTGCAGGCAAGGGAGAGGAAAGATCTGTTGATTCGGAAATAGACAAAGGCAGAAGGAGAGCAATGGGAGTCCAAGGTCAGACTTATACTTCTGCCGAAACAAAACAGATCTGTAGCCTGATTCAAAAGAACAGGGGTATCCTTCAAACTGAAGGGATAATCGGGGAGACACTGCCAAGCAGGCAAGATATAACATACAGGAAGAGTGCCGCACTGAAAGATATCCTTGTCCAATTCATTTTATCGACAAACCTCCACATTAGATCAAAATCACAGGCTTTTTTCCATGAACTAGGTGCAAAGCCTGTAAGAGCAGCGTGAAGGTTAAGGACTATCAGGTCCCAGGCAAAAAAGTAAAGATAAGACATCAATAAGCTACTAAACTGTAACTCCAGTTTTGTGATCTATTGTCTCGCTTGTTCCTGTGGTCTCCAATACATTGTGAGTACAATTCACCAGGTCAAAAACGGGTCCTGGAACATACACAAGCTATCACAAAACACGACACGGCATATCTGGTCATGAGACATTTTGCAGAGGTGCATGAAGGGAGAAATGATAGACTGCAGTTTTTCTGCATTGATCAAGTGGCCCATAACGAGAGAGGTGGTGCCCGCGTAAGGTTATTAAGACAGCTAGAGTCCAGATACATTGCGGAACTTAAAATGCGTACACCATTTGGGCTCAATAGTGAAGAGGAACTAAGGTCATATATTGGTTAAATATGACAGGTTTGCATGGTCTTTGAGGTAACTGGTCACCATGAAGGAGATGTGTGCACTAGGACTAAAGGACATGTCACCACTTGGCAATCTATCTAGATGTAATAGATGGCCATTTATCTACCTTTGCACAGCAGGGCGGGTGGCAGCAGTGCAGGTGATCAAATAGGTGCATTTGGAACACCTGCCCATTCAGGGCTTCATTAATCTTGTATACAACTTCCTCGGTATATCAATCTATATCTCCCCATTTCTAAACAGCACAGAGTGTAGGTCCAATGGAGAGATGATGTAGGAGGCTATTCAAGACAAATACTACACTTAGTAAACCATAGGCCCATTCAGGGTGCAATTGTGATGCTTTTAGGGGACACAACACAACATTAGTCAAGTTCTTTGCAGTTATGTTACATCTGTAGACATACGTAATTAGTATGAACTCATCATTGACTGTCATGGTTACAACTGTGATTATATATAAAAAATAGTTCTTTTTTGCCCGGACGATTGTGATATTATACGAGGTAGTCGTTGGTTCCTATATAATGAAATGGTTTTATGGTCTAATGAACCTTTTTCGGCAGGTGCCAATGTATTTTATTTATGACTGAACTGTTTCATGATGGCCGCCATAATGAATTGATTCTCTGCACCCAAGAATGCTGCTACAGTCCATTTTTTATTACGCCAAATGTACTGCCATCCAATTAATTTTCATGATGTTATAAGGTGTTTTTGGCACATATGGACATTGACAAAGGCCAGGAGGCTGAAACAGATGTATTTTGGTTGCACGAAATGAAATATTAAAAATTACTGAATTGAATAGCCCGCGAGTGCCCAGTATCGTACTTTGGGCCCGATTCACAGAACTAACTTACGACAAAATCCTAAACTTACTACCATTTTGGTATTCACAGAATGAACTTACTCATTTTGGTATTCACAGAATAAACTTACTCATTTTGGTATTCACAGAATAAACTTACTCATTTTGGTATTCACAGAAGACACTTACACATTTTGTGTAACTTACACATTTTGTGTAACTTACTCATTTTGTGTAACTTACATATTTTGTGTAACTTACACATTTTGTGTAACTTACATATTTTGTGTAACTTACACATTTTAGTATTCACAGAAGGCACTTACTCATTGATGAGTAAGTGCCTTCTGTGAATACCAAAATGAGTAAGTTAATTCTGTGAATACCAAAATTGTTGTAAGTTCATTCTGTGAATACCCAAATGTGTAAGTTCATTCTGTGAATACCAAAATTGTTGTAAGTTCATTCTGTGAATACCCAAATGTGTAAGTTCATTCTGTGAATATCCAAATGTGTAAGTTCATTCTGTGAATACCAAAATTGTTGTACGTTTAGGATTTTGACGTAAGTTAGTTCTGTGAATCAGGCCCACAGACTGTATCCTGAATATATAGGGTGACTAAGCCACAACCCTTGGAGCATTTAGGTATGAGAGTGCCAGAAAGACGAGTCACCAGACTTTTGATTGGGAAGAGGAATTGGAGGTATTAGCCAAGGTGGAGGTGAGGACTTGGCGTGGGGGAGTCTGGCGATTCTCAGTGTGGGAACTTGGCACTTCGCGTTGCACATCTGACCTCACTTAAAATGCCAAAATAGAGATCTGAAGGTGGGCACTGTGCAATCTTGCAGCGGTGAGGACTGCTGTTTTTCATATGCTTTGATGCTGGGGGCTTCTAAGACCCAATAACAAATGGGTAATTAGCATGCTGCTTTTCAAGGATGGAAAGAGGCAACCTCCGATGAACAATAGACTTTTAAATATTTGCCATTCTCCGGTAGCTGTACTTATGGAAAATTTCTTCAGTGCTGCCTATTTCAGAAAAGAACATAATCATGTTATATTCAAAGCTTCTGGCAGTTGGGCATAACTTTTGTTGCTTGCAGGAATGAAAGTCACATGAACTCTGAAATATACTTGTACAATGAAGTGCTGCCAGAATGCCATTCGTATAATGTAACAACTACAGGGTTTTTTTGGGCCTGTGATCAACAAGGGGGCCTGGGATGTTGAAGTGAATTACATGCTTGTCGGAGTCTCAGCATAATTATGTTTTCATAATATAATGCAGTTAGTAGTTTACATGGTTCAGTCAGAGTTTTGATTTATTTAGTGTTTCTTTTGTGTTTTGTTTTAAAGGGGGCCTTTTAGTCCTGACATGGCAATTATGTCTGTATTTATAACAAGTGTGTCCACTTAATGTGAAACACTCAATTACTCATGTATACATTTAGATGGATTTGTTTACAAATTTTGATGACACTGCATGTTTATGTCACAAACTATTGTTAAGAGACTACTGACAGTGTTTACAAATAGTGAATATAAGGGTTTTTTAAAATGATGCTCAGTGAATTGAGAAAGGTTGCTGCACTGCCGTAACACATTTCAACTTTGTTCTATCGCGTTGAAGGATGCTCCATGCGATAAAGATTTAAATACCAGCAGCCTCCATGTATTTCTCTCTGTCTATTGCATCAAAACAGGAGTGGCTGACAAGCACCTGATGCGTTTTGGTCAACGTGGACCTTGATCAGGGGGTACAGCTATAGTCCTGCCTCACTGTTTACTGTTTATATACCCTTTAGACATTTGTTGTTCACCCAGTGTTCACTCCCTTTCTGGGTTTTGTAGTCCATAAATTGAATGTGCTCTTTGGTGCAATTATTCATAAAAATCCTTTAAAAGTCATTATTTTAAGAGTGAAAAGGTGATCTAACATTAGTGCAGATTTCATGAAAAAATGTGTTTCTTATGTATTTCGATTACTTATTTCATCATCTTGATCAATATCATTAATCTTTTTCTAGTTTCATTTCTTTCCTTCTTCCATACTTGCAATTGCCATCAGCATTCGTCGATGTTTGTAGACCCTTAATGCTGTTATATCGCAATAGTTTTTTATCATGTTAAATGTGCCTTTTCAATTAGCTCTCGCATTGCATGTTGGTTGTTGTATTCTAATTCTCCCATTTCCATGCATGTTGATATTTCCATGGTTTTCTTTCTTTTCCAACTATATTATGTTTTATATTAATCTTTGGCTGTAATGCCTTATAAAGCCCATTGTTTTTGCCCTTTCATGATATTTCCATTGGCTTATCCCCACTCATTTGTTTTGAAATATTATATGCGTTTAATTTCTTTAATTCATATTTTTACCATCCTCTGGTGTGATGAATTAGTCTTTAATTGTCATTAAAACCTCCGGTGGGTATTTCGCTATTTGGTGTTATGTTGATTGTTTCTTTTTCTCGGATTTGTGCATTTTTAGTCCCCGAATGGATTTAGTCCTTATTGAGTATCTTTACATCCTATGGTTGGTGACAAAGGGTGTTTATGGTTTCCATAATACATTAATTTATTCTACTTATTTCTTTGTTTTTATTTATTTTAGAAGTTTTAACTTTAGCCTCTAACATTCATGTGCCATCTGGTGGGCTGTTGTATTGAGGGGACTTGTTGCTGACATTATTTTACCTTTTACTGGGGTCCCCAAGTAGTTGTTTTAGTCCAACTATCTCAGCATTCTGCATGTTTGTCATTCTATTAATTTCTATGTATAAAATATTTTTGTTTTTTTTCAGTTCGGGATATAATCCAATTGATGCACAAATATTTGTGTTTAATTTTAACTTGTGATCTTTGATGTACTGTTTGTTGCAATTGATATATTCCACACGAACATATAATTCTTCCTCTTGATTTAATCCTTTTTGGGTTGGCATGCTAAGCAGCATAGTAAATAATGATTCCTTTTGTCTAAGGATCCTATCTCTGTCACCACCTTGTTCTGATTTTCCTACTTGATCAATTGCATAAAATTGCAGTTTTTCCCAGTCAATTTGGTGATGTTGTTCCACGTGTTTTGCAACGGTGTTGCTTGTGACTCTGTTGGTTGTTGCCCTTACATTTTCCAGGATTATTTTCCTTACCTCACAAATTGTGCTGCTAATAAATTTTAGTCCACATTGGCCTACAATTGCATAAAAAACATATTTGCTTTTGCAAGTGATATTTTGTTTGATTTTCTATTTCTGTTTGTTAGCTGTAACAAATTCATGTTTGTTGAGAGCAATTTTGCACGCCTTGCATTGACTGCACTTTCAAAATCCTGGATATATCATCCAACTTTATTTATTTTTCAAATTTCTTGCTGTACTGAAGGTAATTTTGGGGTGATTGCCATTTATATTGGTGACCGTTGTAGACAATTTCACCAGACCCCTAGTGTTTCCTTAAAATTTGGCATAGTTTGTTTGATTCTGCTGAGAAGGTAGTTATCAACCTAATTTCTTCTCCTTTCCTTTAAGTATTTTTGATCTGCCTCAATCAATTACTCATTTTGGGTACTTTCTTTCTTTGATTTGTTTCTTATTTTCCATGCTGTGTTTCTCTAATTCAATTTCTGTGAACAATTTTTTTTAATCCACAGGAATTCCCCGTAGGCTATGCTCCATTATAGACAAGGTTGATGAAAGCTCTCAGCGTGTAGCACTGAGTTTGTGTCTGTTACTTTTCTGTGTAGCACCATGTGGATCATATTTCCACATATATAGACCTCTTTGTCTAAGAATGTGACTTTTGAATTGCTTATTTCATATGTCAGTTTCGGATTTGCTGCATTGTTGTTTAGGATGGTACAATATCTTTCAAATTCTCCTATACTTTCATCCCAGATAATGAACATATCATCTATAAATCGCAACCACGTAACAATTTTGCACACATATTCATTATTTTCCGGGGCCCATACAACCTTTTGTTCCCACTCAGCCCATTGTTAAGTTTGTGTAACTTGGGGAAAAGAAAAATCCCATGATGGTCCCTCTTGTTTATTTATACATTTCTTTGTTGAACAGAAAGATATTATTCTCTAAACACATTTTTGCATGTCCAAAAGCATTTGTTTGTGTTGCTATACAAGAATATTTATTTCTCTTTTTCAAAAATTAATCACATACCTGGATTCCTATGTTGTTTTCTATACTTGTGTATAGTGATGTCACATCCATTGTGATTAATTTGTATGTTTCCTGCCATGGTGTCTACTGTCGATGTTGCAATAGGTCGCCTGTGTCTCGTAAATAGGAGCTCAGTCTTTTACTACTAGAGAAAGGAAATGATCGATGTAATTTGAAACAGGTTCCAATAATGATCCCTTCACTGACATTATTGGTCTTCCAGGTAGGTCCCTCTGGTTTTTCTGGATTTTCAGTAGAAAATATGTTGTATGTGTTATAGGTTTTTCTATCGTCATGTACTTCTGTTCATCCATGTCAATTAAATTCTGTTCCAACCATTGGGTTAGTTTCACTTTTTATATTGTGTTGAAATGTATGGTAACTTTGTATAGCACTTTTTATCTTGCCAGTTGGCGATTTGCTTCCTTTATATATATGATATTTCCCCACTTATCAGCGGGCTTAATTTTGATGGTTTCATCCTGATGTAGTGCCTTCATGACTTCTCTTTCGCTTTTAGTTAGATTGTCTTCAGGATTACTTTTCTGTAGCTTGTACAGGTCATGCACTATAGCCTCATGGAAGAGATCAATTTTGTTACCTGGTGGTAAGTTCAGATAGACATATGATTTAGGTTTTTTGCCCCTTAGGCCAGCCCCTAAAAGATTTATTTCTTCATCTAGATTAGATATTTCTTCTCAGTTATCTGTTTTTTCCAGATTGATTAAAGTAATTAATCCTCAGTGAGATTGATGGTTGACTCTTCATTCAGATTGTTCTCTCGTGTTTTGCATTTGGCTTCTGCAAAACATTTTGTGAGCTTGATTTTCCATATATATTTATAGAAATCAGTTCTAGTTTGTGTTATGTCAATGTCTGCTTTGCAGCAAAAGTTCAATCCTTTCTTCAATAAGGTGGTTTCTGAGTTCATCACAATCCTTTCTGAGAGGTTCATCACATTCAGTTCTTGACTTTCATTATTCATTGTTTGCCTTGTTTCATATCCCCTCTCGTTCGGACTCCCAGTCTCCCTAGGTCCTTCTCCTGTCTTCCCCTCCTTGTTTTCCTCTTCTTGTGCCCTGACCTCATCCTCTTCCTTTCAGTGTATCTCTGTTTTTTTCTCATTGTTGTTGATGGAGTGTGATGTGCATCTCATTTAAAAAAGTGAATTTCTTTCCCCATAGGTACTGTGTTTGAACTACCCCTCACATTCACTTAGATATGTGTTTGTCAGAGCTGACTCACTACTTGACCTGGCTGTTGTGGCTATGTCTAGTTGCTCGTTTTGCCTCTGTGTGTTGAACCTTCTAACAAATGTAAAGATTCTGCCTTCTTCATAGTATTCCTTGACTCTCTGGAATTTAATTTGTTTTCGTTGTTTTCACATCTTTATGCTTTCATTTACTTCCAGCTTGAATTCCTTCAAGACCTCTGACATTTCTGTTTGTTACAACTCTTTTTCTCAATATGTCAGTTGTTGTTGTATGACTTTTAGTGCTATTTCATTGTTCTTAATGAGAATTACTCTCAGTCCCAAAGATTAACTTAGAATGTTCTTGCCCCACTCTTGGAGGAGTTCACCACTTGTATCCTAATGACTTGGCATTAGGGGAATGCTAAGTCCTTAAGGTATTCTCTGTACTTTCACATATTTCTTTAGAGTTAGTACTTCCCACCATTTATTGATCTCTTTACATGACAGTCTTTACCAAATTCTTAATTAATGATATCTCCTTTGTCACTATCTTTTTGTGCATTTTCTCCTTTGCGCCTTTGAGTGGTTTTATTTGGCTCTTCAAACAGTGTGGCGATTGCTGCTTTGTGCTTTGCTTCTCTTTGTTCCATTATTACTGTCTACTGCACAATTTCATCATACATCTTATGTGCAATATATATATATATATACTCAGTGAAAAAATGAAAGGTTACAGGGACGTTATAGTTAGGCTGACATTTCACTCGTACAAAACAAGAGAAATTCAGCATTTATAGTTAGCTGAGCTAACTATTACTCACGGCACCGCAATGCACAGCTTATGACCTCACATATTACATCACTCATGACATGGTCAGTAACATCACTGATGACATCTCAAATGACATCACTGATGGCTTCACTGATGACATCATCCAGTGACTGTGAGTGTTTCTAAAATGTTTATGGGTGTTAAATATATATACACCAAGGTGTATTGATGAATCAGTGGATGTTTGAGTGTATGAGTACCTGTATAGATGATTTAGTGGGTGCGTGACTGACTGTATAAGTGAGTGATTATACGTGTCTCAGTGAATGTGTGGGTGAGTGACTAATTTCTGTGAATGTCTGTATCAATCTGTCAGTTGGTGTGTAAGTTGCGGCAAGAGTTGGTGAGTAGGTACATGAGTGGCTATATGGGTTATTGATTGGTTGTCTGAGTACCTGTATGGGTGTATGAACAGCTGTGTAGGTGGGTGAGGGGGTGTGTGACTCCCTGCATGGATGAGTGCTTGGGTGAATCACTGGCTGTATGGGTTCATGAGTGCGTCTGAAAGGGGCTATATGGGTTAGTGAGTTGTGTGTATGGCTGTTTTGGTGAGTGAATGGATATCAGTTGTATATGGGTGAGTAACTGCATATGTGAAAGGCAGGATAGTTGAGTGTTGGATTGAATGTATGTGTGAGTGAGTGACTGTGATAGTGGCTGTGTGGGTGAGTGTGTGTTTGTGTCAGTGACTGTAACTGTATAGGTGAGTAAGTATGTGTTAGTATCTGTATAAATAAATGAGTTGGTGTGCGTATAACTGTATAGGTGAGTGAGTGAGTGGCTGTGTGATTGACTGTATGGGTGAGTGAGTAGGTGTGTGAGTAGCTCTATGGGTGACTGAGAGTGTGTGAGTGGCTGTGTGGCTGTATGAGTAGATATATCAGTGGCTTTATTAGTGAGTGAGTTGGTGTACGAATGGCTGTATGGGTGACTGAGTGGCTGTGTGTATTGACCTATGAATCAGTGAGTGGGTATGTAAGTACTGGTATGGGTGTGTCAATGGTGTTGAGAATAATAGTGTGAAAGTTGGAGTGGGTGTATGAAAGGTTACATGGGGTGTGAGTGGCTGTGTCAGAGATTCTGTGGATGATGTCATCAGTGATGTCATCTGAGACATCATGAGTGATGTCTGTCATCAGTGATGTTACTGACCATGTCATGAGTGATATAATATTTGAGGTCATAAGCAGTGCATTGCGGGCCGTGAGTTATAGTTAGGGCTCCGGTTTTGTGGTATTTATTTTTTTGTCATTTCCGTCTGTATTTATCCATATTTTTTTTGTAACTTTATCTGTATTTATCCATATTTATTATGGATTTTGTGAAAAAAGTAAAGCTGAAACTGGTATATTTTCACATTTATTTAACCAATAAATATGCTTGAATACTTGAATGCCTGCCAACATTCAGTGATATGAACACCTGCAGAAGATAAATCAATGCACATTTCAGTTTCAGCCTTGTGCAAAGCTACTGCTGGTTAAGCCTCTTTACTAAATTTCCTTTCTTTTTTTACCCCCTTACCTATCAATCCACACAGTTAATGGCCTAGCAGTCATGGCAAAGTGTATTTAGAATCACTGAAAAAGCACAACATTTCCATTAAAAATAAATACAGACAAGAAAATAAATGGTTTTCTGTCTGTATTTATCTGTAAATACAGTAAAAACGGAAAACAGGGAGCCTTAGTTAAACTTCTGAATTTCTCTTGTTTTGTATGAGTGAAATTCCAGCCTAACTATAACGTCCTTGTAACCTTTGGTTTTTTCACTGAATTTCTAAGTTTTTTTTTTTTTAATTCTATTTCCTAACTATAACATCCAAGTAACCTTTGGTTTTTTTCATTGAATTTCTAAGGTTTTTTTAAATGCTAAATCCTCACATTAACATCCATGTAAACTTTGTTTTTTACAGTCAATTTATAAGGTTTTTCAAACTCTATTTCCCACCTATTACTTCCAAAGTAACCTATGATTTCTTTATTGCACTTTTAAGGTTTTTAAATTGTATTTTGTCTCTAAAATGGCTCGATAAAAGTTATTTTCATAAGCTTGTATTTTCTTCAGTGGATTATTAGGAATTGTTTTTTTTTCTTTACATTTGTTATACTCATGACGACGTCGTGACACCCAATGTGGCGTCGCAAAACAAAAGCAGACATTCAATGATCACCAACACATACAAAAATAATATGTAAAAAAAAAAAATTCTGGTCAGTACCCTATACATATTACTATTTACATATGTCTTTAAATACATGTTTAAACTCATGTTGTTTTACTAAGTTTCTTTATAATCAATTTTTCAGACCTATTTTCCATTTTTGCAGTTATTCGGGACGTCGCGATGGAGTTGTTAACCACGCCGATCACGCCTTTTCCATAAGTGTAAAACACATATATCCACACATAATACAGTATTTTACACAGTAGGGGTTTTTTACAGTACTCTTCTCTAAAGTCATGTTTTAGTAGAGAGTTTCTATAAAAACCATCCCTAAAACTATTTAACTTTTTGTGGTGACTCCTGAGACCACGATGACATCGGTAATTGCGATCCCCAAGGATATGTTGCGAAAACAGAAAATGAAAGCAGACATTCAATGACCACCAACACATCCAAAAATAATATGTAAAAACATCCATTCTGACATTGCTCTACACATATTGCTATATACATATTTCTTTCAAAGCATGTTTAAACTCATATTTTAATATAATGTTTCTTTATAAACCATTTTTCAGACCTATTTTCATTTTTTACGGTTATTCGGGACGTCGCGGTGACATCGTTAACTGTGACGATCGTACGTTTTCCATAAAGTGAAAACACTTATATGCACACATATTACAGTATTTTACATACAGGGGGTTTATTTCTGTACACTTCAAACTCGTGTTTTTCTGGTACAGTTCTAGTACAACCATCTCCAAAACCTATTTTCATTTTCCTGATGAGCCCAGAGATCGCAATGATATTGGTAATCGAGATCCCCGTGGTTAGGTTGCCGAAGCAGAAAGAAAAAGCAGGAATACAATAGCAGCCACCACATAAAAAATTATAACTATAACATTAATACTAACCATCACAGTAGAGAATTCACTATATAAATAACTCTATAAAAACACGTAGCAATATCTCTATAACAATGCATATTAATGATTCAATGATATTTTTTTTTTATGTTTTCAACAATATTTGTGATAGATGTCACAGCGAATATCGCTCGCAATTAAAAAAACAATTTTGGACAAATAACTTGTGTCACTAACACCCCAATTTCTCAACCATGGGGTCAGAATTTCTCCGCCCTGACCCCTTATGTGGGCTTTCACACAGATTTTCAGCCCTGGGAACCGTTCCCAATAGATAAAATGGCGGTTGCAACCTTATGTTCAGGTTGCATCCAGCCAATCAGAGCATTCCCGTTTGCGCGATTAATCGCAAAACCACTGCAAAATATCCACTGCCAGAGATATCACTATAATTTTAAACTTATATTTCTCAACAACTACTTAATGGATTTACAGCAAATAAGCAAAAGGCACTTCCTTGAACCGACATCAACCTCCCTGCCAAATTTGGTGTAAGTCTGTTTAGCAGTTCGGGCTGCAGGTGTGGCTAAAGGTTCCTATGAGAATTAACATTACAAATGGAACCTTATTTTGCACCCCAAATTCTTGGTCCCCACAACATGGATCACCCCCAAACTTCCCATTACAATAGTACCCACTGTGACACTTTTTGGGTAAAATTTAATGCAGATTGGTCAAACGACTCCAAGGTTACAGCCAGTTAAAAAATGCTTTTCCTATTAAAACTAGGTCCTAACTATAGCTACCTACTGGGAACCGCCTGTAGATAATACATATTTAAATAAATAAATATATATATATATATATATATATATATATTCATTCAAAGAAACAAGGCCCTAATTAATGCAACGCTTTGACTATTGATTAAGAGAGCTAAGTTATTAATATATTAATATCTGGATGGTTTTAAGTATATTTTATTGAAACTGTAAGTCTAACTATTTCTTCAATTAAACAACCAAGATATGTATGACTGTTTTAACTGATTGTAATTCTTATAGGAGTTTTCCAGCACTGACTTCAGTTGATTCTAGTTTTCTGTTTTATTGTTAATTATTATAATATTTCTAATGTTTGGAAAATTGAAGATTTTTAAACATTGTTTTATGTGATTCTAATATTATTGTAAACATTTTATGGCCCGACAGCCGAAATAAAGTATATATATCTCTGGCATCATTTGACAAATCTTCACAAGTTTTTTCAAAAAAGTGCTCTGGTCATTCTTGTTGTGCATGGACATTTTCGGGGTGATCTGTCAATCAGGGACCAGGATAAAGGGGGTTAAAAAGTGCATTTCCTATGTTAATTTCCCTAGGAGTTTTGAACTCAAATACTGTCTGAACCGCTGGACTGACTTTCACAAATTGTGCAGACAGGTAGTTTTTGTTCCGCGGATCACACTTTTTATTTGTTGTAAATCCGTTCAGTAGTTTTTGAAAAGTTACAGGAAATAAATTTGTGACAATTTCACTATGAATTGTGAATGTGTGTGCCAACAGAAATGCCATGATTGGCAGGCCGTAATCTGAGCAGAGAGTCACGGCTGCCATTTTACTTTATCACCGGGGCTCAATCGAAATGGCAAGAGGTGGCAAGAGGTCAGGTTGTATGTGCCCTGACACCATGACTGGAGTATATGGTTCTTTGAAGAACTCCAGATATATGCAATATGTCAAAAAAGAAGATTTTTTTTTACGTGTGATATTTGTGAATTTGTCATGACAGTCAACGTAGCCACCTTTGTAACATTGTGACAAATTTGTGATTATCGGCAGTAAAATAAAAAATAAAAATTCACAAACTCATACAGACACTTATGCAGTAACTCATAGACGTACTCAAAACTGATGTAGCCACTCACAGACCAACTCAAAGACTCATACAGCCACTTACAGTTCTACCCAGACACTCATGCACCTACTCATAGTCCCACTCTGAAACCCACATACCCAATCACAGACCCATTTAGAGTCTCATGCACCCACTCATAGTCAAAGTCAGATACCCATGCACCCACTCACAGACCCACTTAGGCACTCATGCACCCACTCATACAACCACTCAGCCACCGTTACAGCTACTCATACAACTAATCACTCACCCACATAGCCACACACTCACCCATACAGCTACTCACACACCCACATATTCACCTATATAACCACTCACATACCAACTCACTCACCCATGCAGCCTCTCAACACAGCTACTCGCTCACCAATACAAGCATTTGCACACTCACATAACCATACAACTACTTACATACCCATGCACCCATCAATACTAGCACTCACACATCTATTCACTCACCCATATAGCCATTCACACAGATACTCACTCTCCAAAACAGCCATTCACACACCAACTCACTTAACCAAACACCCACTTAAGCAACCAGTCAATCATTCATGCAGTTACTTACATACCCAGTCAATCACTCATACAGCAATTCAGACATCTACTCACTTACCCACACAGTCACTCACACACCCACTCACTGACCCATACATCCACTCACACAGTCACTCACTCATCCATAGAGTCACTGACACATCCACTCACTCAACAATACAGCCACTCACACAGCCAGTCACTCACCAACACAGCTTACTGACAATCCAACTTATACACCCACACAGCCACTCACACGCCCAGTCAGACACCCATACAGGCACTCAGACACCCACTCACACATGGATACACACATTCACACAGCCACTAACATAACATATGTATCACTCATTATTTGACATCACTGATGACATCATCTAATAATTCTGAGTGTTTTCTAAATGTTTATGAGTGTTCAACATATATACTAAGGTACCACAAAAGTTAAATTAGTATAGTTAATTTACTAGTGAGCTATTCCATTTTTAAACATAGATTATGTGTCTGTGTAAATGTGTGTATATCAGTGTGTGAGTTAGTGTGTGTGTGTGGCTGTATGTGTGAGTGAGTAAGTGTGTGACTGGCTGTATGGATGAATAAGTGAGTCTGTGAGTAGCTGTATAGGTGAGTGAGTGGGTGTGTCAGTGGCTGCAAGAGTAAGTGAGCAGCTGTATGGGTAAGCAAGTGACTGTGTGAGTGGCTGTGTGGGTGAGTGAGTGGGTGTGTAAGTAATGTATAGATGAGTGAGTGACTATGTGAGAGACTCAATAAGTGAGTGAGTGGGGTTTGTGAGTGGATGTATGGGTGAATTAGTGAGTGCATAAGAGGTGTAAGGGTGAGTGAGTGGATGTGTGAGTGGCTGGGTAAGTAAGCAAGTATGTGAGAGGCTGTATGGGTGAGTATACTTGTCTCAGTGACTATTTAGGTGAGTGAGTACATATGATAGTATATGTATGAGTAAAAGTGAATGGATGAATGAGTATCTGTGTGGGTGAGTGAGTGGCTTTGTGGGTGTCTGTATGTGTGAGTGGGTGGGTGTGTGAGTATGTGTATGAGTGAGTGAGTGGTTGTGTGAGAGGATGTTTGGGTATAAGAGGGGGTATGGGAGTGTCTGTATATCTGTATGAATTGGTGTGTGAGTGGCATTTTTGGTGAGTCAGTGTGTGTATGAGTGGGTGTATGGGTGAGTGAGTGGCTCTGTCAGTGACTGTATAGGACTACATATGAGGCTATGAGTTGCTGTATGGGTTTGTGTGGTTGCGTGAGTGGCTCTCTGGGTGTATAAGTAGGTGTGTGAGTACTCGTGTGAGTAAGTGAGTGGTTGTGTGCATGACTGTATTAGTGAATGTGAGTAGGTGTGACAGTACTTATATGGGTCAATGAATGGATATGAGTGGGTGTGGGGGTATGTAAGTGTGTGAGTAGTTCTGTGGATGATGTCATCAATGAGATATATATATATATATATATATATATATATATATATATATATATATATATATATATATCTGTTCCAATGCGGGTCTTTCCGAGATCACTCCCGTTGTCAGGTGGTGCGTGGTGCTGCCGGCAAACCCAAACCGGCCATCATAATCCGAGTCGGAAAACCAGTAATCACGCACTCTCAGGGGTCCAGATATAATTACCATAAGTTTATTTAACCGCTACGCGTTTCGACACAGCAAGTGTCTTGCTCACACGATGTATATATATATATATATGCATGAGAAGTAGTCATAAAATATGGTAACTAGAATGACATTTTTGTGCATGAGGTCATTGGAATGGTCAATACAATGTGGGAGTTCAGAATTTTAAATGTATATATTTTTAATGTATATGTTTTTAATCTGGATTTTTAACACCGTTTTTCTATGTGCAGTGTATTTAAATTTAACTATGAATATTTATTTATTTATTGCATATGATTGCACATTTTGACTATGAGTAATAGATCTATTGTATTTCATGAAAACGAATGGCATTGTGTAAGGCTTGCGAAAGGAAAAAATGGCAGTATTTTTCTTTGTCCATCGAAGATCTGTATTTCACGTGTGTTTACCATGCACTAGCACTTTAAATTTGAGAAGAAATCTCCGTTTCGTGTCATGTGATCAAGGCCTCGTGTGAGGCTGAAACGCGTAATGGCGGAGGTGCGGGAGTTCACTAAATAAACCTACGATTGCACCAACTCTGGGTCTGCTTCTCGTCCTTTCGAGGAATTGGTGACGAAGGTTTTGGATATATATATATATATATATATATTCATTCACTGAAAAAACCATAGGTTTCAGGGACGTTATAGTTAGAAATTAGCATTTAAAAAAACTTAGAAATTCACTGAAAAAACCACAGGTTTCAGGGACGGTATAGTTAGTTGGACATTCCACTCATACAAAACCAGAGAAATTTGGCTGTTATAGTAAGTTGAGCTAACTATAACTCGCACCCCCGCAATGCACTGCTGATGATGTCACATATTACATCACTCATGACATGGTTAGAGACATCACTCATGACATCACTGATGACATCTCAAATGACATCTCTGATGACATCACTGATGACATCATCCAGAGAATGGGTGATTTTTAAAAGTTTAAGAATGTTAATTATAGATACGCAAAGGTGTATAGATGAATGAGTAGGTCTATGAGTGTCTGAATGGACAATTTAGTGGGTGCATGATTGACTGTTTAAGTGAGAGATTAAACATGTCTTAGTAAATGCATGGGTGAATGACTAATCTGTGTGAATGTCTGTATCAGTCTGTCAGTTGGTGTGTAAGTGGCTGCATGGGTTGGTGAGTAGCTACATGAGTGTCTATATGGGTTAATGATTGTTGTCTGATTACCTGTATGGGTGCCTAAGTGTCTGTGTGGGTGGGTGGGGGGGTGTGTGACTCCCTCCATGAATGTGTGAGTGGGTGATTCAGTGGGTGTATGGGTTCATGAGTGTATCTGCGAGGGGCTATATGGGTGAGTAAGTGTGCATATGGCTGTGTTGGTGAGTGAATGGATGTCTCAGTGGTATATCTGTGAGTAACTACATATGTGAAAGGCAGTATATGTGAATGTTGGAGTATATAAGTCACTATATGTGAGAGTGAGTGATTATGAGAGTGGCTGTATGGATGAGTGTGTGCTTGTGTCAGTGATTGTATTAGAGAGTAAGTATGTGTTAGTATCTGTATGAATAAGTGAGGTGGTGTGTGTATAACTGTATTGGTGAGCAAATGGCAGTGTGATTGGGTCTTTGGGTGACTGACTAGGTGAGTGAGTATCTCTGTGGATGAGTGGCAGTATGTGAGTGTCTGTATGGGTGTATGAGTGCATATATCAGAGGCTGTATTGATGAGTGACTGCGTGTATGAGTGACTGTATTGGTGAATGAGTGGATGTGTGTAGACCTATCAATCAGTGAGTGGGTATGTACTAACTGGTATTGGTGTGTCTATGGTTTCGAGAATGGTAGTCTGTATTTTAGAGTGGGTATATGAAAGGTTATATTAGGGTGTGAGGAGGTGCGTCAGATATTAAGTGAATGATGTCATTTGAGATGTCATCAGTGATATCATCAGTGATGTCACTGACCATGTCATGAGTGATGTAATATGTGACATCAGCAGTACATTGCGGGGGTGCGAGTTATAGTTAGCTCAAATAACTATAACAGCCACATTTCTCTGGTTTTGTATGAGTGAAATGTCCAACTTACTATAACGTCCCTGAAACCTGTGGTTTTTTCAGTGAATTTCTAAGGTTTCTTAAATGCTAATTTCTAACTATAACGTCCCCGAAACCTATGTTTTGTTTTGTGAATTTCAAAGGTTTTTTAAATGCTAATTCCTAACTTAAAAAAAAAAAAATATTCTTATTATATTATTTTATTTACATATAGCCCCCTCCCCTCCCCGCCCCCCACCCTTCTCAGACATTAAATTTCAGTATAATATTATTACAAAAATCCTAGATATTGAAGTATCACATACTTAACCCCTTCCCTGCTCATGACGAGCTCAGCTCGTCGCGACCACGCCCGCGATCGGAATGTCCAGCACCTGGGCGGAATTCCGATCGCAGCGAAGGCGTTAATTCATCTAGTGCAACTAAGTTCATCACCGCCAATAATTACAATACATGATTATTCCCTGATACATTTTTGTTATTGTACAATCAACACTGCCAGGCATCTAGCCTGCTCTCCCTTGAATTTGCATCCACTGGATTAGGGGATCCCATATTTCCAACACTTTTTTCCGTTTATTTTGTCCCTTCCTTCTATATATAGCTACCTCTAAGCTACATGTTGCCAGTAATCGAGCACGCCATTGTTGAAACACTGGCGGATTTGGATCCAACCAAGCGGAAGCTATGCATATTCTTAAAACCGCCATTGACACAAATATCAGTCCTTGCATGCTTTTTGGTCGAATATCTCCATCTATACCTAGCATTATCTCTCCCACTGAAATTTCTATTCTTACATTAAAGATCTCCGATAAGAAGTCAGATATGTCATTAGTCAGCTCCTGTAGTGCAACACATGCTGCAAATATATGTATAATGTCAGCTTTGTATAAAGCACACCGCGGACATACTGTTCCCCTTACCGGACCCCCACTTAGCTATCTTACTTGGTGTATAATACAATTGAAAAAATGTCTTGTAATACTGGGCTTGTAGTCTCGCAGACATTAAAATAGACTGAGATAATTCATACGATTTAAAAAAGGTTTCAGCCGTAATCCCCAGTTTATCCTGCCATTTTAAAAGAAATGTATCCATATCGTCTGGAAGGCCATCATGCATTCGTAGATTTCTGCAATTTTTACTGACCTATTTTTACTTATAATTTCCATGGTTTGGATTTTTGGAAATTTAGATCTACCACCCCTTTCCTTGATAGAAAATCCCTAACTTGAAGAAATCCCTATAGTCTAATGTATAGTCATTTTTCAATTCCTCAAAAGATTTCAGCCCAAAAGTTGAATAAAAACACCCTAAGTGTGTAATCCCTGCACTTATCCATCTATTCATACAAACATCATTGAATATCTCTGGTAGATTATTGTTTTTAGATAATAATGTGTAAAAAGAAAGCCTCCCAATTCCCAGTAGTTTACACACATTGTTCTAAGCTTTATGAATACCAACAAGGGTTTTAAAACGTACTTTTTTAAAATAGCTATCATATGAGTGCCGCCATAAGTACCCGCCAACTTCATTGCCCAAAATAAGTTCTTGCGGTGTTGGTATGACACTGTTTGTCCTATTATCTCTATTTATAGACAATAGTTCATTACAGTATTTCAAAATCGTGGCGCAGCAATACAGTTTAAAATTGGGGAGGGCTAAACCACCTCTATCTTTAGGCAAGGTAATAAGTCTGAGTGCTCTGGAGGTCTCTTATATCCCCATATAAACCTTGAAAACATACTTTCTATGGCTTTAAACCATTGTGGTGTAAACTCCAAACAAATTGTCCTGAAAAAATATAAACATTTTGGGGAAAAAAGCATTTTAATCAGGTTACACCTATCCCCAATAGATAGATGCAGATTATTTAGTCTATTAAGATCTTTTTCCGTATGTTGTATTAATGGATCGAGATTAGCCTTCACTAAGTTATCCAAATTTTCCGTTATGCTGACACCCAGATACATAGCTTTCTCCACTACTCGATCATCTCTCATCTTGAGTTTATTATTAAGAACTATCTGCGTTTTATCTTGATTCAACTTATACCCGGATACCCGTCCAAAGAATTTAGCCTCATCTTCTATTGCCTTTATCGCGGCGACTGGATCACTAGTAACCAACGCTATGTCATCCGCATAGGCTAGTGTTTTAGTGTCCCAAGTTCGTGACCATATTGGTGGAATTAGCATATTATTTTCGAGTCTGCAAATAAAGGGGTCAATAAATATCGCAAATAGTAGGGAGAGCATGGGCACCCTGTCTTGTCCCTCTGGTAATAGCTATCTTCTCTGAGACTGACCCATTTACCATCACTACAGCTTCTGGTGCTGTATATAACATTTGAGTTGCTTTAATAAAAGGCTCCCCTATACCACTTCTTGACATCGCTGTCCAAAAGTATTTCCAGGAGACCCTATCGAAGGCTTTCTCAGCATCCAGTAGTATGAGTGCCATAGGGTCTCCTGCAACCTCAGTAATGTCAGAAAGTGTAATCACTCTTTGAACATGGTCGGTAGTAGACCCCCCTGGGATAAACCCAGACCAGATACGACCAGATACAATTTTATGAATAATTGGTGCCAAACGACTGGCTAATAGTTTCGAATACATTTTTGAATCACCATTGTTCAGAGTGATAGGACAATATGATCCGAGTTCTATAGCATCTTTGTGTTTTTTTAGGGAAACCACGATTTTAACTGGAGACCATGATCCCGGGGGTCGACCACCCTGAAAGATATGTATGAATAGGTCACTTAAAATTCTCTTTAACGGCATGAAGAATTTAACATAAACCTCTGTGGGTATCTCATCCATCCCGGCTGCCTTCCCCTCAGCTAGACTATTCATTGATAGTAAAATTTCTTCCCACTGTGGTGTATAATCTAAGTTGTCTTGATCCTCTTGCCCTAGTCTTAACGATGAGATCTGATCTAGATATTCCTCAATCTTATCCTGTTGTATACCAGTCTCCTCATACAAATCTTGATAGTATCTTTGAAATGCAGCTCTTATCTCTTTAGAATCAGTCTTTGGTCCATATCTTGGCTCTTTAATCCCCCTTATTAAATTGGCTGTACTTTGTTGTCTGGTTCGTACTGCCAATTGATGTCCAACTTGTTCGCTCAGCTCATACGTAATTTCCCTATTCGTGGTTGCCTTAATTATCGCTTTTTCCGTAAAAATATCGGTAATAGTATTTTTAGCGATTGAAACCAGTCTTAGTTCACTTTCGATTTCCCGTCCCCCAAGTGGGCCTTCCCTCCTCCTATAATCCTGGTGAGATATCCAAAGGAGTATTCTGAGGATTCTTTATATTAGCTAAGTCTTCGCCAGTAGCCAGCCCATTTTGATCACCCAGTTGCCCTTGTATTACCATTTCCAGCCCTTTCTCTTTCTCACTGTCCAAGGGTAAAAACATGCTAGTTATCGCAACCTGTTTTTTCCCCCCTGGCTGCCCAATGGGATGCCTCTCAAGTCAGTGTTTTTGGTAGCCTCCGTCTTATCTTTGTTTTTGTCCAGTTTACTCCCCTTACCAGAGCGTATTTCGTTTTTCTTTAAGTCTGTATCTAATTTTAAGTCAATTTCCTTTTGAGTAGTAGATTGCACGCTCGAGCGTGTCTTACCTCGACCTCCTCACACTGCCATAGCCTCCGTGCAGTGATCTCCGTGGTTTCCCCTGGCGTCCTTGTTGCTGGGCAACCCCAACCGGCAGCCGTCACAGATTCTCCCTCCAGAAACTGTCGTCAGAAGCAGCCGAGGAAGTGATTCCCAGTGTGTACAGCAAGCTGCCTTGTATCGATGTTCCCCCTGTCTCTGGGCTCCGTCATGCCCCCGGATCCATCGGGTCCATCGGATACTTTCTACCACTCGCATTCCCATGTACTTCACAATTCCTTCGTTTTTCACCCACCGTAGAGCTTTCGCCTTTGGGTTACCTTCATATTGCCTTCATACCGATCATTTTTCATGCTATTCATTACATCCTGCTCGGATAAGAGCACAGCGAGGATCGGTGCGGAGCAGAGGTGAGTGAAACCGATCTCACTCAGACGCCATCTTGCCACCCTAATTCCTAACTATAACGTCCCGAAAACCTCTGTTTTTTTCAGTGAATTTCTACGGTTTTTAAAATGCTAACTTTTAAATATGCCTACATAGGAAGGACATGTGCAGAAAGATGCAGAAAGGCACAGAAAGAAGCAAGAGAAGTGCAGAAAGAGGCAACAGAAGTCCAGAGAGAGGAAGAAAGGTGTAGAAAGAAGCAAGAGAAGTGCAGAAAGAACTAACAGAGGTGCAGAAAGAGGCCTACTTTGACTGTACCTTACAACAGACTCATACAAAGTAGCCTAATCACTAATCCTTCTCCCAAGATATCTTAAACCTCACTTTTCTCTTGAAGGTTCACTATTAATCGACTGCTCAGAATGTTAGGCCTACCTACCAAATATAACACATCAATCCTAAGCATTTCACTGTTGTAAGTCTGACCAAGTTTGTGAAGGTATGCATGCATGTCTCTGCTTTTACCGAGTGACATGTTACATAAAAATAAACATAGAAATACTTGAATATCTGTGTTTCTAACAGCATACTCTGTAAATATGTGTACAAAAAGGTGTATGTATTTCTTTCTGCTCATAATACAGAGCACATGGGTATTCAATAGAATATTTGAGGGGCTCTATAACACCTATATACATAAGGCATGTCTGCCTCTGTGCAACTGAATGACAGAGCAGAACTGAGAACATTTAACTACATATAGAAGAAGCTACCCACTTTTTAAGCTACCGTCTTCAGATGCATAACACATGTGAGAATACATATACAAGTAGACATATACCTCAGTCACAAGAGCACGCAGACATTTAAACTTGACAGCTTGCACTTCCCATTTGAGTAGAGAAAGAGGCAAGAGAAATACAGAAAGAAGCAAGAGATGTGCAGAAAGAAACAAAAGAAGTACAGAAAGAAGGTACAGAGGTGCAGAAAGAGGCAAGAGGGGTTCAGAAACAGGGAAGAGTGATACAGAAAGAAGTAAAAGGGGTGCAGAAAGAAGCAAGAGAAGTGCAGAAAGAAACAAAAAAAGTACAGAAAGAAGGAACAGAGGTGCAGAAAGAGGCAAGAGGGGTGCAGAAAGAGGGAATAGGGGTGCAGGAAGAGGCATGAGGGATGCAGAAACAAGCAAGAGAGGTGCACAAAGAAGCAAGAGAAGTGCATAAAGAAGCAACAGAGATGCAGAAAGGGGGAAGTGGGGTGGAGAAAGAAGAAAGAGCGATACAGAAAGAAACAGGAGAGGTGCAGAAAGAAACAAAAGAAGTGCAGGAAGATGGAACAGAGGTGCAGAAAGTTGCAAGAGGGGTGCAGAAAGAGGGAAGAGGGGTGTGAAAGAGGCACGAGGGGTGCAGAAAGAAGCAAGAGTGGTGCAGAAAGAAGCAATAGAGTTGCAAAAAGAAGCAAAAGAAGTGCAGAAAGAAGGAACAGAGGTGCAGATAGAGGCAAGAGGGGTGCAGAAAGAGTGAAGAGGGATGCAGAAAGAGGCACAAGGGTTGCAGAAAGAAGGGACAGAGGTGCAGAAAGAAGCAAGAGAAGTGCAGAAAGAAGCAACAGAGATGCAAAAAAGGGGAACAGGGGTGGAGAAAGTGGCAAGAGGGGTGCAGAAAGAAGCAAGAGAGGTGCAGAAAGAAACAAACGAAGAGCAGAAAGAAGGAACAGAGGTGAAGAAAGAATAGAACACAAAGGAATCAACTGACAGTCTCTGCCCTTGTTGAATGTACATGTTTTACTGAGAATGTCAGACTTCATTCTCACATGACTGAGAAAGATAATGTGAATTTACAGAAAATGTGCTCTCATTTTAGCTTCTGGAGCACCTTCCAAACCTCTATGGGAAAAGCATGAGAAAATTGTTTTCTCTTAAACATGATTCATGATATCATAGCAGAAGGCTTTTTCACAGGGTAAAATCACCTTAGAACACACCACAATTCCTTAAATTAGCATGGCACTATCAACAAATGATGTATAATGTAATAAAAGTCTGTTATCACCCTTTATACATTCTCCTTTTGGTGACCCTCAAAACCTTCCATTCACTACAATGCATATTAATGGGGTGCTATCATAAACATTGGTCCCAAGGTGGCTGCCAACACTTCTTGGATGAAGTGCTGACAGCCAATCACATCTCACGATGAGATGTGTGGTTAGGCTCCACCTAGATATATACATTTATTTTTCCTTTAATATTTAAAAAACTACTGAACAGATTTACACCATTTAAAGCACAGTGTGCACTCTGGGCCAAGAGCTACCTTTCTGCCAAATTTAGTCTAATTCCGTTTGGCAGTTCTGGCTGTAGCCGCGACAAAAGTTTCCTATGGAAATTAACATGGAGAAAACACATTTTGGGACCCCCTTTTTTCTGGGCCCCCGCTTGACCAATCACCTCAAAACTTTCAAGGCAGGAGCTGACCGGAGTGCCCCATTAGTTCTGAAAATTTTGCGAAGATTTGTCAAACGGCGCCAAAGATATTGGCAAAAGAAAAAACGCTTTTTGAATAGAAACAAGGCCCTAACTATAACTACATACTGGCGGTCGCCAGTAGGTAATATATATATATCCACGGAATAAATACAAAGGTTACAGGGAAGTATATATATATATATATATATATATATATATATATATATATATATATAGATAGATATATGAAAAACAGTCTCTTGATACACAAAAGACTCGTTGACACAAGCGGGCACGGACTCCAATATGATGCGGTGCAGTATTATTCGTTTATTGTATTGTAGGTGCTGTCCATGACGCGTTTCGGCCACACCCAGTGGCCTTGATCACATACGCTACGTCAATTGCTGATTTATAAGTACATCACCAGGTGACTTACTACCCTGTAATAGTCACTGACAAAAGTCTGCATGAGACCATTTAAATGGTCGTAAAATGCCAAATACGATGCAAATTAAATTAAATAGCATAAACAATTTTTAACTATTGCATTTGTAAAGTATAGGTAAATGAACAATGACATTGAAACTTTTGAACAATATAGTAACGAAATTGATTGTTACCAAATATATACTCAAGATGAGTGCTCATAATTTATCTATAGCGCGATGTATGAAAGTTAAAGAAAGTTCTTATTATCACTCCCAAAGGCCATCCTTCATTAAATAAATAAATCAATCAATTAATATTGTGAAATGTGTGTCAATGGATAAAATACCCGCTAAAATACTTGAGACTTTTTACTGTACTAATACAGAGATAGCTATGCATATATCTTATGACAATTAGAAATTGAAGAAACGATGTTAATGGTTCATTAAAATTTAGAAAATAAGGAAGTTCAGAAAGTGCAATCGTACTGTCGCTGTTACATTAACTATACAAATATTTCTAAAAAAGCATATAGAAGTGCAAAAATGCACTGACATGAGGGCATCTCATATTCTACAAAAACAAATGCAATACTTTGAATTAAGTATATATTGATTTAAAGTGCATCGTGCAAAATTCATCGTATACTGTATGTGCATCAGTACAAGGCTACATAATTAGAATCCATGCAGACAATGATGTCAATGTGCTAATATGCTATACGCTATATAAAGTGTTGTGGTGCCAAAAGTGCCTAATAATCTAAAGTGCTGCATGATGTATGTTAAGAAAATAGAAAATTAGGAAAATAGAGGGAAAAAGCTTTGGAGTAGTTGATATAAATTGACTAAACGATTCAAACTTTGTTGATTAACATGATGGTCAGCAATCTATATATATATGTATATGTATATCTATACATATATTATCTACTGGCGGTCGCCAGTAGATAGTTATAGTTACAACCTATTATCCATAGGAAATCCGCGACATTCTATTTGAAATAACTCTCTTGCCGGTTGACGTATCTTCGCGAAATTTTCAAACTTTGTGGCCCGCTCCGGTCCGCTCCTACCCTGAAAGTCTCGGGGGAATTTGTCAAGCGGGGGCCGAGAAAAAAGGGGGGTCCCAAAACGTGTTTTCCCCATGCACTTTTCCATAGGAAACTTTAGACACGGCTACAGCCCGAACTGCTGAACGGAATTACACCAAATTTGGCAAAGAGGTAGTTCTTGGTTCAGAAAGAACCCTTTTTGTTAAATGGTGTAAATCCGTTCAGTAGTTGCTGAGAAAATGAAAAGTAAAAAGTTAGTGATATCTATGGCCGAGTAGGGTCCGCGTACCCTCAGCGCACCCTGCGCGCACCGTCCCGATCACGAGCTGCATGTTAATTGGCTGTCAGCTGGCTGTCAACATTCCGATTCAGGAAATGTTGGCAGCCATTTTGTCCCTCGGTAGAACCGAGAGACAGAAACAAGTGCGCAAAGCGCACAAAGGGGGCAGGGTAGAAACACCCTGGCCCCCTAGGTTTGCTCAGGGGGTCCCACAAGGACCCCCTGGGCAAAAAAAAAAAAAAAAAAAAATTTTAAAATTGGCAGGATGCGCTCAGGGTGCGCGAATCCTGCCGAAAAAAAAATCGAGCGCGGTCTCCCGCGTTTCGACAGTACTTTGCCCCCGGGTGGCCCAAGTCCCGGGGGCATGGTGGGGGGTTTAATTTTATGTGTGGGGGGCCTCAAAGGGCCTCCCAAGCCCCGAGGTCCGCCACCCCCGGGGCTTTTTTAAAATGGTGCGGGAGGGGTCTGAGCCCTCCCGCAGCCCCGGGGACCACCACCTCCCCGGGGCTTTTTTTTATTAATTGAGCAACCTGTGTGGGGGCTCCAGCCCCCACACGCCCCGGGACCGCCACCTCCCGGGGCACTAACAAATTAAAATGGGGGTCCGTTTTGGACCCCGAAGCCCGGGGACCACCACCTCCCGGGGCTGTGCTGATGTAGGGAGGGGGCCGCGCGGCCCCCCTCCTGGAGCCCCTTGATGGCCCTGGGGACCGCCACCCCCAGGGCCGGCTCCTGCAGTGTCCCGGGTGCCTACCCCCAAGACACTGTAGTTTGCTATGGCAGGACGGGAGCCTCGCGGCCCCGTCCTGCCATAACAAACTGCTTTGGATATTGGAAGAGAGAGCAGGGAAACCTGCTCTCTCTTCCAATATCCAAAGCACATTGCTTTCCACATGGGGAGCAGCATGTCAGCTGCTCCCCATGTGCAACAGCAATGCCGGCTCCCAAGGGACGTGGGAGCCGGCGGGACTGTGGGGGATTGGGGACCCCCACAGTCCCCAACGGAGAGGAGCCAGCCCCGGGGATGGGGTCCCCCGGGCAAGTAGTGGCCCAGGAGGGGGCCACGCGGCCCCCTCCCCAAAAAAGAAAAAAAAATGGAAAGGCTGGCCCCGGGGGATGGGGTCCCCGGGGCCTTAAATGGCCTGAGGAGGGGGCCACGCAGCCCCCTCCCAAGAAAATAAAAAAGGCCATGCCCCGGGGATGGGGTCCCGGGGCCAATACAGGCCCAGGGAAGGGGGCCACGCGGCCCCCTTCCCGTTTTTTTTTTTAAATTAAATTAAAAAAAGGGGTAAGGCCCTGGGGGATGGGGTCCCCAGGGCCCAAAAACAGGAAAAGGAAGGGGGGCCACACAGCCCCCTTCAGGGACAAAAAAAAAAAAAACGATCGCGCCCGCAGGCCCCGCCCCCTTTCTTCACCACTCTGCAAACGCGCCCCTGGCGCGTTTGCAGAGGGAGAACGAATTCCCCTTGAATACTGGGGGTCCCTGGGGGCCAACTAGCCCACCAGGAACCTCCAATATGCGCCAGGGGCTGCGTTGCAGAGACGTGTAGAGAGGCCACACCCCTTTTACACCTCTCTGCAACGCAGCTCTGTGGCGCTTTTGGAGGTATATGGTGGGCTAGTTGGACTCCGGGACCCTCAGGATTCAAGGGGACTTAATCCCCAGCTTAAAACGCGCCACGGGCGCGTTTGCACAGTGGTGAAGGGAGGGGCGGGGCTTCAGGTGACATGTGTGCAAACAGGCCCCGTGGCGCGTTTTAAGATGGGGAATTAAATCCCCTTCAATCCTGAGGGTCCCTGGGGGCCAACTAGCCCAACAGGTACATCCAGAAAGCGCCACAGAGCTGCGTTGCAGAAAGGTGTAAAAAGGGGTGTGGCCTCTCTACACGTCTCTGCAACGCAGCCCCCTGGCGCATATTGGAGGTTCCTGGTGGGCTAGTTGGCCCCTAGGGACCCTCAGGATTCAAGGGGACTTAATCCCCCAACTTAAAACGCGCCACGGAGCGCGTTTGCACAGATGTCACCTCAGGCCCCGCCCCCTCCCTTCACCATTGTGCAAATATTCTTCTAAAATCATCCGAAATACGAATTCCGATTTACTCACCTGTTATCAGGAGAGACCTCAGTGCTGTATCTTTCAGCCCAGTACTGGTCCTGAAAAGTAATTTTAACCGTACTTACCAGTAACTTGAATTTCCTTCCATAGGCTAACATTGACTGGTTTCACTTGGAAATTCTTCTAAGTGTGGAGTTTTGGAACTTTAAAATATTCCTCTAAAATCAGCCGAAATACGAATTCCGATTTACTCACCTGTTATCAGGAGAGACCTCAGTGCTGCATCTTTCAGCCCAGTACTGGTCCTGAAAAGTAATTTTAACCGTACTTACCGGTAACTTGAATTTCCTTCATAGGCTAACATTGACTGGTTTCACTTGGAAATTCTTCTAAGTGTGGAGTTTTGGAACTTTAAAATATTCCTCTAAAATCAGCCGAAATATGAATTCCGATTTACTCACCTGTTATCAGGAGAGACCTCAGTGCTGCATCTTTCAGCCCAGTACTGATCCTCAAAAGTAATTTTAACCGTACTTACCAGTAACTTGAATTTCCTTCCATAGGATATCATTGCCTGCTTTTTGCTGAAAAAGTTTCTAAGTGTTGATTTTTGAAACATACAAATATTCCTCTAAAATCAGCCGAAATACGAATTCCGATTTACTCACCTGTTATAAGGAGAGACCTCAGTGCTGTATCTTTCAGCCCAGTACTGGTCCTGAAAAGTAATTTTAACCGTACTTACCAGTAACTTGAATTTTCTTCCATAGGCTAACATTGACTGGTTTCACTTGGAAATTCTTCTAAGTGTGGAGTTTTGGAACTTTAAAATATTCCTCTAAAATCAGCCGAAATACGAATTCCGATTTACTCACCTGTTATCAGGAGAGACCTCAGTGCTGCATCTTTCAGCCCAGTACTGGTCCTGAAAAGTAATTTTAACCGTACTTACCGGTAACTTGAATTTCCTTCATAGGCTAACATTGACTGGTTTCACTTGGAAATTCTTCTAAGTGTGGAGTTTTGGAACTTTAAAATATTCCTCTAAAATCAGCCGAAATACGAATTCCGATTTACTCACCTGTTATCAGGAGAGACCTCAGTGCTGCATCTTTCAGCCCAGTACTGATCCTCAAAAGTAATTTTAACCGTACTTACCAGTAACTTGAATTTCCTTCCATAGGATATCATTGCCTGCTTTTTGCTGAAAAAGTTTCTTAGTGTTGATTTTTGAAACATACAAATATTCCTCTAAAATCAGCCGAAATACGAATTCCGATTTACTCACCTGTTATAAGGAGAGACCTCAGTGCTGTATCTTTCAGCCCAGTACTGGTCCTGAAAAGTAATTTTAACCGTACTTACCAGTAACTTGAATTTCCTTCCATAGGCTAACATTGACTGGTTTCACTTGGAAATTCTTCTAAGTGTGGAGTTTTGGAACTTTAAAATATTCCTCTAAAATCAGCCGAAATACGAATTCCGATTTACTCACCTGTTATCAGGAGAGACCTCAGTGCTGCATCTTTCAGCCCAGTACTAATCCTGAAAAGTAATTTTAACCGTACTTACCAGTAACTTATATTTTCTTCCATAGGAATCCATTGTCTGGTTTTCAGCAAAAAAGTTTCAAAGTGTTGATTTTTACAAACTACAAATATTCCTTAAAAATCACCTGTATGACTTAAACGCATTCTTTCAACTGTTTACAGGAGATGCACCAGTGCTGGATCCAGGATCCAACACTGAGTAAGAAAAAGTAACGATAACAGTTTTTACCTGCTAAGTGAATTTCCTTCCATAGGATAACATTGGTGATTCTATGAGAAAAAGTTTCTAAGTGTCAACTTTTAAAATACAATAATATTCCTTAAAAATCACGACTGTAACCAAAACGCTTTTACTCAACTGTTTACAGGAGATGTACCAGGACTGAATCTAGGATCCAGTCCTGTGGTTAGAAAAGTAATCCATAAAGTAACTAATTGCATTTAACTAGAAATTCACATTGAGCTGAATGTTGCATTGTGTTTGAAAATGTGTTGCCCATTGCAACAACTGTAACTACTGTACTTAAAAGTCTATTGCCTATGTGCAAAGTATTTAAACTAAAGTAATTCATTCTGAGAAAGTATTTTTTGTAATGTAATGTATAATGTAATTACAATGTAATTTAAAAAATAAAATCTGTAAAAAAAAATTGTTTCTAAAAATGTAGTAAATCAGTATGAAAAAAATTAGTATAACAATTAATACATTTAAAAATTGTCATTTACAAAACCTTTGAAATTCACTGAAAAAACCGTAGGTTTCAGGCACGTTATAGTTAGAAATTAGCATTTAAAAAACCTTTGAAATTCACTGAAAAAACCAAAGGTTTCAGACACGTTATAGTTACAAATTAGCATTTAAAAAACCTTTGAAATTCACTGAAAAAACCATAGGTTTCAGACACGTTATAGTTACAAATTAGCATTTAAAAAACCTTTGAAATTCACTGAAAAAACCATAGGTTTTAGGGACAGTTATAGTTACTTGGACATTGCACTCGTACAAAACCCGTGAAATTCCCCCGTTATAGTTAGTTCAGCTAACTATAACTCGCGCCCGCAATGCACTGCTGATGACGTCACATATTACATCACTCATGACATGGTCAGTGACATCACTGATGACATCACTGATGACATCTCAAATGACATCACTGATGACATCATCCACGTGATAATCTGATGCACCTCCTCACACCCTAATATAATCTTTGATACACCCACTCTAAATTACAGACTGCCATTCGCAAAACCATAGACACTCCAACACCAATAACTACATACCCACTCACTGATTCTTAGGTCTACACACACACATCCACTCACTCACCCGTACAGTCACTCATACTTACGGTCACTCAGTACAGGACTATCATATGCACTCTTACTCCTATATAGACACTCAAACAACGCCACTCATCCATAGAGATACTCAGACACCTAGTCAGTCTTTGCAAATAATTAAACACACTGCCATTTACTCACCTATACAGTTATACACACACCAGCTCACTTACTCATACAAATAGTAGCACATTGTTATGCTCTTATACAATCACTGATACAAGCACACACTCATCCATACAGCCACTATCACAATCACTCACTCTTGCTTATAGCTATTTATATACTCAACACACATATATACTGCCTTTCACATATGTAGTTACTCACACATGTACCACTGGGACATACATTCACTCACTAACACACTCTTACACACATTTACCCACCCATACAGTCTATCACAGATGCACTCTTGAAACCATCCACCCAGTGAATCACCCACTCACACATCTATGCACAGAGTTGCACACACCCCTCCCACACAAACACTCAGGCACCCATACAGATACTCAGACAAGCATTAAATAACTCATATAGACACTCATTTAGCTATTCACAAACACATGCAGCCACTTACACAGCAACAGACAGACGGATACAGACATTCATCCAGTTTAGTCACTAACCCATGCATTCAGTAAGATACGTTAAATCACTCACTTATAGAGTCAGTCACGCACCTACTAAATCATCCATACAGACACTTACACACCCACTCATTCTTCAATACGTCTTTTCCTATATATATTAAAAATATTGAAACTTTACAGAAACACACAGTCACTGGATGATGTCATCAGTGATGTCATTTGAGATGTCATCAGTGATGTCATCAGTGATGTCACTGACCATGTCATGAGTGATGTAATATGTGACGTCATCAGCAGTGCATTGCGGGCGCAAGTTATAGTTAGCTGAACTAACTATAACGGGGAATTTCACGGGTTTTGTACGAGTGCAATGTCCAAGTAACTATAACTGTCCCTAAAACCTATGGTTTTTTCAGTGAATTTCAAAGGTTTTTTAAATGCTAATTTGTAACTATAACGTGTCTGAAACCTATGGTTTTTTCAGTGAATCTATATATATATATGATCGTGAACAAGGCAGCGTGACGCTGCCAAGACGCGTAGATGCCGTCACTATAAACAAAATAAAAACCTAGTGAAAAATTGCCCCATGGAGTGCTGGATAATTACTGCCAAATGTGAATGGTGATTTTTTCGGAATATATATATATATATATGTATATATATATTCACTGAAAAAACCATACGTTTCAGGGGCGTTATAGTTGGTTGGACATTTCACTCATACAAAACCCGTGAAATTCCCCCGTTATAGTTAGTTCAGCTAACTATAACTCGCGCCCCCGCAATGCACTGCTGATGACGTCACATATTACATCACTCATGACATGGTCAGTGACATCACTGATGACATCACTGATGACATCTCAAATGACATCACGGATGACATCACTGATGACATCATCCAGTGATTGTGTGTTTCTGTAAAGTTTAAATATGTTTAATATATATAGGGAAAGGCGTATTGAAAAATGAGTGGGTGTATAAGTGGCTGAATGGTTGATTTAGTAGGTGCGTGACGGACTCTATAAGTGAGTTATTAAACATATCTTTCTGAATGCATGGGTTAGTGAGTAAACTGTGTGAATGTCTGTATCCGTGTGTCTGTTGGTGTGTAAGCGACTGCATGGGTTTGCAAATAGCTACATGAGTGTCTATATGGGTTATTGATTTGTGGTCTGAGTATCTGTATGGGTTCCTGAGTGTTTGTGTGGGTGGGTGGGGTGTGTGTGTCTCTGAGCATAGATGTGTGAGTGGGTGATTCACTGGGTGCATGGTTTCAAGAGTGCATCTGTGATGGACTGTATGGGTGGGTGAGTGTGTGTATGGGTGTGTTAGTGAGTGAATGTATATCTCAGTGGTACATGTGTGAGTAACTACATATGTGAAAGGCAGTATATATGTGTGTTGGAGTACATAATTGGCTACAAATGAGAGTGTGTTATTGTGAGAGTGGCTGTATGGATGAGTGTGTGCTTGTATCATTGATTGTATAAGAGCGTAAGAATGTGCTAGTATTTGTATGAGTAATTGAGCTGGTGTGTGTATAACTGTATATCTGAGTAAATGGCAGTGTGATTAATTATTTCCATGACTGACTAGGTGTGTGAGTACCTCTATGGATGAGTGGTGGTGTGTGAGTGTCTATATAGGTGTATGAGTGCATATGATAGTCCTGTACTGAGTGACCATAAGTATGAGTGACTGTACGGGTGAGTGAGTGGATGTGTGTGTAGACCTAAGAATCAGTGAGTGGGTATGTAGTTATTGGTGTTGGAGTGTCTATGGTTTTGAGAATGGTAGTCTGTAATTTAGAGTGGGTGTATCAAAAGTTATATTAGGGTGTGAGAAGATGCTTGAAATTTTCACATGGATGATGTCATCAGTGATGTCATTTGAGATGTCATCAGTGATGTCATCAGTGATGTCACTGACCATGTCATAAGTGATGTAATATCATGGGGTGGGCGGAATTTGCGAAGTTGCCTTCCGCGAAATTCCGCGAAACGGCAAGAAATCTCCGCGAGCACGCGAAATTTTGCATGCTCGCGGAGATTTTGCTGCTATCGCCTGTAAAGTGGCGCTTCTGTGTTTGCGTGAGAATTAAACCAACCTGGTCACCGTGTCTTGCTTTATTTATTTACGCACGTCTACCTGCCCGCCCCCCCTGCCTGCCACACCGCTGCCATCATCTACGTGACGACACCACTTCGGGGCTCCTGCCGCCCGTGACCCGTGTGACCTGATTGACCAGAGGGGGAAGAGCACCACTCCAGCCTTCAATCGCCGGTTTTGCCTCCCCATCGCAAAAATCCAAGGCACGTCCGTCGCCCCCCATCCGAGCTCCAGAAGACCAGGAAGCTCCACAGTGAAAGTTGGGATAACAGACCTCACCAACGCTGCTTGATTTTTCCTTTTTTCTGCCTGGCACACGAAGGGTGCCGCCAGCGAGACATCCATCCGTGTCCTCTACAGGGAAGGAGGCTTCCATTCCACTGAGCGAGAGCATAGGAGGCAAAACGAAGCCCACAATCCATGCTCAAATACAACGAGCGAAAGGCATTATTTATCACCAGCCACAAGGTCTTTCCTGCTCGCGCCCGCACCCGAGATTCTCGTGGGCTCAGCAGCAACGTGGCACACAACAAGAATCCTGCATCACGCATCGGAGAGCACTCTCGCATCTCCACCACCCGGCGGCCACCACAAGTACTGCAGCAGGCGAGAAAAGAAAGGATTTAAAACCCACGAAGCAGCATTAAACAAATAAGGTGAGTCTGCGCCTCCCTCCTTCACAGCGCCGATGTCCTCTCCTTCCCCACACCCCCTGGGTCTCCCTCACACCCAGAGCACTCGGGGAGCTGGGGCAGTACCGGTTTGCAGGCAGGCACAGCGTTCGTTAACAATAACTTCCCCCAGCCCCTTTGAGCACACCAGCACAAGCGGTTTTCACGAGTGATTTCACCATCCTTAGCCGGTCACCCACTCTCTCCCTCCCTCCCTCCAGCTGAGAAGTGGACACTCGGGCTCCTGCAAGTGCTTCCTGGTGAGGTTTAAAATACCTCATGCCCCCCGAATTCCGTTCCGCCGCGGTTCGCGGAAGTTTTGACATTTTCGCGTTCCACCCGGAACACGGAAATGCCAAAATTTTGCAAGTTCCGCGAGTGGAACGGAATTTGCCGCCCACCCCTATATGTGACGTCATCAGCAGTGCATTGCGGGGGCGCGAGTTATAGTTAGCTGAACTAACTATAACGGGGAAATTCACGGGTTTTGTACGAGTGAAATGTCCAACCAACTATAACGCCCCTGAAACGTATGGTTTTTTCAGTGAATTTGTAAGGTTTTTTAAATGCTAATTTCTAACTATAACGTGCCTGAAACCTATGGTTTTTAAGTTAATTTCAAAGGTTTTTAAATGCTAGTTTCTAACTCTGCCTACAGAGGTAGGACATGTGAAGAAAGAAGAAAAAACGCACAGAAAGAAGCAAAAGAAATGCAGAAAGAAGCAACAGAAGTCCACAAAGACGAAGAAAAGTACAGGAAGAAGCAAAACATGTGTAGAAAGAGGCCTTGTTGCAAAATCATCCTGTGCCCACAACTTTTTCAGATGGGTACTGGTGGTAACTGACTCTGACTAACCAGGCCTAGAGCCAGTGCTATTCTAAAAGACACTTAGAATACAGTGAAAACACCTACATACACTAGGGAACACTATGCGTTGGGGTACCCCTGTGATTAGCATGACCTCCTCTGTAAGGCCCTAGTACATAATAGGGCAGGGGGATTAAAACTACCTCTTAAAACGCGCTACGGGGCGCGTTTGCACAGTGGTGAAGGGAGGGGGGGACCTGAGGTGACATGTGTGCAAACGCACCCCGTGGAGCGTTTTAAGTTGCAGGATTAAGTCCCCTTGAATCCTGAGGGTCCCTGGGGCCCAACTAGCCCACCAGGTACCTACAGTTAGCACCACAGAGCTGAGTTGCAGAGAGGCGGTCCGAGGCCACGCACCTTTTTTCACCTCTCTGCAACGCAGCTCTGTGGCGCTTACTGGAGGTACCTGGTGGGCTAGTTGGACCCCAGGGACCCTCAGGATTCAAGGGGACTTAATCCTCCAACTTAAAACACGCCACAGGGTGTGTTTGCACACATGTCACCTCAGGCCCCGCCCCCTCCCTGCACCACTGTGCAAACGCGCCCCGTGGCGCGTTGTAAATTGGGGGATTAATTCCCCTTGAGTCCTGAGGGTCCTTGGGGGCCAACTAGCCTACCAGGTACCTCCAGTAAGCACCACAGAGCTGCGTTGCAGAGAGGTGTAAAAAGGGGCAGGGCCTGGACCACCTCTCTGCAACGCAGCCCTGTGGCGCTTACTGGAGGTTCCTGGTGGGCTAGTTGGCCCCCAGGGACCCCCAGTATTGAAGGGGAATTAATTCCCCAATTTAAAACGAGCCACAGGGCGCATTTGCAGGGTGTTGCTGGGAGGGGGCAAGGCCTCAGGCACTTTTTTTTTTTTTGTTTACAAGGGGGGCTGGGTGGCCCCCTTCTTTTTCATTTTTGGGCCCTGGGGACCCCAACCCCCAGGGCCTGACCCCTTTTAACAAAAAAAAAATGTGAACAGGAAGGGGGCCGCATGGGCCCCCCTTCCGTGGCCAATTCCGGCCCCGGGTACCCCATCCCCCGGGGCATGGCCACCTATTTTTATTATTTCTAAAGGAGGGGGGCTGCGTGGCCCCCCTCCTGAGGCCTCTATTGGCCCCGGGGACCCCATCCCCCGGGGCCGGCCATTATTTATTTATTTTATTTTTTGGGGGGAGGGGGGCCGCGTGGCCCCTCTCCTGGGCCACTCCTGGCCCCGGGGACCCCATCCCCCAGGGCTGGCCCTCTCCGTTGTGGACCGAGGGGGAAGCCCCAATGCCCCCACGGTCCCGCCGGCTCCCCGCGTCTTGTGGGAGCCGGCATTGCTTTTCCACATGGGGAGCTGCTGACATGCAGCTCCCCGTGTGGAAAAGCAATCTGCTTTGCTTCATTGAAGCGAGAGCAGGTTTTCCTGCTCTCGCTTCAATGAGGCAAAGCAGAGTTTGCAATGACAGGGCGGGAGCCGCGAGGCTCCCGCCCTGTCATTGCAAACAGCAGTGTCCCGGGGGTGGGCACCCCTGGACACTGCAGGAGCCGGCCCTGGGGGGTGGCGGACTGCAGGATCCGGCCCTGGTGGGTGGTGGTCCCCAGGGCCATCAAGGGCTCCCGGAGGGGGGCCGCGCGGCCCCCCTCCCATCGTGTGCACAGCCTCGGGGAGGTGGTGGTCCCCGGGGCACGGGAGTCTGTAATGGACCCCCAAATTTACATTTTTAGTGCCCCGGGGAGGTGGTGGTCCCCGGGGCATGTGGGGGGGCTCGTGCCCCCGCAAATAATTAATGAAAGCTCCAGGGGGTGGCGGTCACTGGGGCTTGGGGGGCCTTGGATGCCCCCCCACACATTTAAAAATTAGGCCCCGGGGGTGGGGTCCCCGGGGATGCGGGGGGGCTGCATGCCCCCCCGCAACTGATAAATTAAGCCCCGGGGAGGTGGCAGTCCCTGGGGCAGTGTGGGGGGGATTGGGGCCCCCCCACACATTTTTTCAGTGCCCCCGGGACTTGGCCCACCCGGGGGCTTTTTGAAATTCGTTTTTTAAAATTTTCAGCCGAAATTCGCGCTGGGTGCGCGAATCTCTCTGATTTTTTAAAAAAAAGATGCTTTTTTTGGCCCTGGGTGTCCTTGTGGGACGCCACTGAGCAGGCCTAGGGGGTCAGGGTGTTTCTACCCTGCCCCCTTTTCTTGTTTTTCACGATTGTTTTTCTGTTTTCCGGGGCACAAGATGGCTGCCAACACTTTCTGGTTTGGAGTGTTGACAGTCAATTAGCATGAAGCTCGTGATCAGGCGGGTGCGCGAATCCGCCGCGGCCATAGATATCAAAACTTTTATTTTTTGAATTTCTCAGGAACTACTGAACGGATTTACACCATTTAAAAAAAGGCGCTTTCTGAACAAAGCACTACCTTTTTGCCAAATTTGGTGTAATTCCGTTCAGCAGTTTTGGCTGTAACCGTGTCTAAAGTTTCCTATGGGAAATTGATTTTTGACCTCTATTTTTTTATTTTCTCCGCAACTACTGAACGGATATACACCATTTAAAAAAGGGCGCTTTCTGAACCAAGCACTACCTTTTTGCCAAATTTGGTGTAATTCCGTTCAACAGTTCAGGCTGTAGCCGTGGCTAAAGTTTCCTATGGGAATTAACATGGAGAAAACACGTTTTGGGACCCCCCTTTTTTCTCGGCCCCTGCTTGCCGAATCACCCCGAAACTTTCGAAACAGGAGCTGACCGGAGTGCCCCACTAGTTTTGAAAATTTCGCGATGATTCGTCAACCAGCGCCAAAGTTATTGGGAAAAGAATGTTACGAATTTCCTATGGATAATAGGTCCTAACTATAATTATCTACTGGCGACCGCCAGTAGATAATATATATCTATGTATATATATATATATACATATATCCACAGAAAAAAAACAAAGGTTACAGGGACGTTATAACTCAGATTTCACTAAACAAACCCAGTGAAATTCAGCAGTTATAGTTACCTGAGCGAACTATATATATATCCACTGAAAAAAAACAAAGGTTACAGGGACGTTATAGTTAGGCTCAGATTTCACTCATACAAAACCAGTGAAATTCAGCAGTTATAGTTACCTGAGCTAACTATGACTTACGACCCTGCAATGCACTGCTTATGACCTCACATATTTCAACACTCATGAAATGGTCAGTGACATCACAGTTGGCATCTCAAATGACATCACTGATTACATCATCCATATATATATGTATTTATATATTTATATATATGTGCAAGTGGAAATATTTTGTTATAGTTATAGTTATGTTTTTATGATGATACTCTGTTCCACTATATTCTTGTGCCAATATATTTTTATAAACTATATTTCATCATACAACTAGTATGGTACACCAACTTAAACTGAAAATGGCCACAGTATTTTGTTAAAACAAAAATTTTGGAAAAATAAGGCCTCTATGTAAATAGCAATTTTGTCAAAGTATACATTGAAGAAAAGATTTCTGTTAAAAAATAAATTCCCATTCTCTCATTTACTTGATGTAAGTATATAATTAAAAAGTGAAGATACATTTTAAGGTACAGAAAGTGGATTACAATAAATCTAAGTAATTTTAAAATATGCATTTTTTCTACTAGCATTGACCTTGGCCACCAATAGACTCACCAAGACTCTGCCCAGTCTAATTGATTATTCTAACTCCATTTATAAGTAAGTTTGGTGTTGGCTCTGCTCTAGCTGACAGCCTGTCTTAGGAGTGGCCTGGCACAAGTAATTGTCTTCCAGGGAATAATTGAACTACAAATGTTAGTGCAGCCAATTCACATTTAAATTTCATTGAAAATCTTTTCATACTAAAATGTATCAAAGCATTTGAAATTTTTTCAACAAAAGTGCATTTCTCACAAAACGTTTGTATAAAAAGTTGACTGTAATGCAGGTGGGTGCTTCTAAAGCTACAAAAACATAAATTATGTGGAACAAGTGATCCCACCGGACACATTGTGATGGTTTTTAGTTTCTGTCACACATTTCAAATGCAATATCCCTACTCTGTTGGGTTTTTGTTGAAATGTTTTAAACCTGCCCTACTGTAAGAAAGTGGTTTATTATTAGGGGTGGGTGGGTGCCTGCCTCAAGGAATAATGACACTAACATGTCAGAGTGAACCCCAAAGTGACTAAATTAACCTAAGATCAATCCCTTTTTAGTATGGCACAAAACAGGCAGGCTTAACTTAGGGCAATATATAAAGTATTTATTCAATAACAAAACAGTAATAAAGTTGAAAACCCCAAACATTACATATCCCAAACAGAATTGGAAAAATACAGTAACTTTTAAGAAACATAATGACACCAAAACTACAAAAGCATCAATGATAGTCTAGGGAATTTGTAGACTTGGAACTATACACAATTTCAGGCTAACCGCGATGGAACACTGGTCAGATACACCAAGCAGGTTCACCCCAGTCAAAAATGTTACCTTCTAACTTAGGAGCTTTTTATGGAGCTCAAAGGAAAGTGCATTAAAATCAGACAGTTGTGCCGCCCGGTCCCCCTGATGGCTCCGGAGCTCTTCAAATTACAAAAAGTCCCCACTTTTCAGGGTTTCTGCAGCAGCTCCTCTGGGCTACCAATAAGGCTCTCAGAACTCAGAGACAACACTTGGGAGTCGTAACCCACTCCAACAGAGGCCATCAGAAAGCTCCAGTGCATACTGGGGAGCTGGGCACATCAGGAAAAAGGGCTCTTGAATGCTCTTGTTTCTCTGTAGCCCCACAGGAGGTCAGCCAACTGAACCCTGGAGTCCACTTTTTTGTCCTGGGTACAATAGTGAGCAGGTTGAGTCCTTCAAGGCTCCTCTCAGGTCACATACAGCAGATCCATTCCTCTTCTGATCTTCCCCAATCCCAGAAAGAGTTTTGAGGAGTGTTCCTTGGGGTGCCACCTTTATAGTTTGCACTAGCTTACGGGTGTGATGACTCCTCCACCCTTTCTAGCCAACAGGGAAATAGTTCTCGAGGGTACTCCTAGGCACTTTTTCAGCAGTTCCAGTTTTCCCTATTTCAACTAATCCTACAGTGGCCTGACTTGTAAAATGAGGAAACACTACCCACCTTGTGCAGAGCTCATGACTGCACCCAGAAGTGTGACCTAGGAAATGTTATGTTATTTCATATCATGTCATGTCATGTCTTGTCATGTTATGTTATGCTATATATATTTGCTTAGTTAGCCCACCAACACCCCAGAGAGAATCCTGGCACTTTGGCAGTATGTGAAGTGTGTGAGGTTAGCCCCCTGGAGGGGGGCTTACTCAAACAGCCAGGACCTCTGCTTCCTGTGGAATTCCAGAATAGAAGAGGAGGCCCTGATGTGCAGTGGCAGGTTGTTCCATGCTTCCAGATAAATGTATGAGAAGGCTTGATAGCCGGATCTGTTTCAGTGTATGTGTGGGATGTATGCTAATAAAAGTCCAGATGAGCAGAGGTTCCTGGATGAGAGGTGGAAATAAATACAACTGTTCAAGTACACTGGGCCTGAGTTGTGAAGTGCTTTGTATGTGTGGGCAAGGAGCTTGAATTGTAAGTACTTGTGTACTGGGAGCCAGTGGAGCATTCGCAGTTGTGGTATGATGTGAGTTCATGGTGGGAGGTCGAGGACAAGTTTGACTGCTGCATTCTGGATAGTCTGTAGTCTCTGCATGAGTTGCTTATTGATTTCTGTGTAGAGGGAGTTGATATAGTTCAGCGTATAGGTTATGACGTTGTAGGTGACAGTGTTTCTGGTTTGTTCGGTAGCCATAGTAGATCTTTCTCAGCAGCCTCAGGGTGTAAAAACAGAATGCAGTGACTGCATTGACATGGAGAGACATACCAGCTTGTTGTCAATGTTGGTGTCAAGGGGGCATATGTACAAGCCCCTGTAGCAACAAGAACGTCACTTTTTGTGATGTTTCTGTGGCAATAAAGGACTTTGCCTTATTTACAAGGCAGCGTTAAGCCACTTAACGTGGCTTAATGCTGCCTTGTAAATAAGACCTCCTTTCATGCTATGCTTAGCGTGAAAGGGGTGGGCAGTGGTTGTTGCGGTGGGCGTTCCCCCGTAGCGCCCATTGATTTTGTCGCTGCCCCCTATTTACAAGGCAGCGTAAATAGGAGGCAGCGCCAAAATTAAGCCCAGGGAAAACCTGGTCTTACCTTGGCGAAACAAGGAGAAATGCATTATTTCTCATTGTTTTTTCCATGTGTGTTGCCTTGTGCAGCACAAATGGAAAAAGCAAAATGCCTTGTATTGTTTATGTTCAGGAAGGTGACCCTTCCTGCACATAACAATCCTTAAAAAAAATGAAATTTTCCATGTGTGCTACATTAAGCAGCACACATAGAAGTGACAAAATGGCATTTTAAGATTGTTTATGTGCAGGAAGGGGGACGTTCCTGTACATAAGCAATCTTCCCCTGCATGCCGACACCCTTGCACTATGGTGCAAGGGTGCCTGCATTGGCGCTACACTACTAAGTGTAGCAGCAGTGCAGGGGGAAACGCAAGGCTGCACCATATCATTGTAAATATGGTGCAGCCTTGCGTTTCTGAAGTGGAGGAGTGCAGCATTAAGCCATGACGGCTAACGCTTCACTCCGCCACTTCTTTGTAAATATCCCCCAAGTTTTCTTGCTTGTGGGTTGGGCTTAAGGTCTGTGGGATACTAGGTGTAGTCCCACGGTGAGGTGTCTTTTCTGAATACCACCACTTCTGTCTCATTGTGTTAATTTTGAGACAGTTGGACTTCATGCAGGTGGCTACTTTGGTCATGCAGGTGGTGAAGTGCTGAGAGATGGACAGTATCAGTTGTGTGTTGTTGGCGTAGGATAGAATGTTGATGGTGTGGGCAGGAATAATGTCAGTCAGTGAACACTTAGATGTTGAAAAGGGTGGGACTGAGAGATAAGCTTTCAGACATTCCATAGATGAGTTCTGAAGCTTCTAACAGTAAGGTGTTGCGTTGACTGTTTGGGTTCTACCAGTTAGGAAGTAGCAAATCCATTGGAGGATGGGCACCTGAATCCCAGTCATGTGCAGTAGTCTATTCATAATTGATAGGAGACTTTGTCGATGACTGCAGAGCGGTCCAGTAGGATTAGGGCTGGGGTTTTTCCTCTGTCCAGTATCCTCTAGATGTTGTTGTTCCTGCAGTGAGGGCTGTCTTCATGCTGTGGTTAGGTCTGAAGCCTGATTGTGTGGTGCTGAGGAGCTGGTGGATGGTGCAGTGGTCTGCAAGGCATGTTTTGATGTTTTTTTCTATGACCTTGACTGGATATGGTAGGAGGAAGACCGATTGGTAACTAGCAAGTTTGATTGGGTCTTCTGAGGGCTTCTTTAGGAGAGTCTTTACCACTGCATGCTTGCATTCTTCTGTGATTGTTGCTGTGCTGATGGATATGTTGAGGATGGAGTTGACAGCCATGGTGATGGGAGTGGATCCTTTGTTGAAGGCTTGGTGGGGGTACAGGTCTTATCTGGCACCAGAGTGGATGGAATTCATGATGTTGGACGTTTCGTATGTGGTGATGGCGTTCCTTGTGGTCAAGGTGTGTTCTCCACTAGTGCTCTGTAGACTAGCTGTCATGTTGCTAGGATCTTAAGTTTTCGTATATGGCTGTGATTTTGCTTCTAAAGTGTTCTGAGAGGCTGTTACACAGTTCTTGCACTGGGGTGATGATGCTGGCAGTGGCTGCTGATGTGATGAAGTCTTAGGATCTTCTGCTTGATTTTCCCATATATGTTTTTCATAGCTCCTCAGGGCAGATTTAAAGATCTTTATCTGTGCCTTCCTTGCTACTTCTTGACCTATGTTCAAGCTGTTTGCAGTGTCATTTGGACATTCTGAGTTCTTCTGTTTACATGAGGACAATGTGTCACTGCAGTCGGAGATTTAGTCATTACATTTTGATGTCATTTACTAGGTTGTTGGTTGTTGGTGTGCTCTAAGGACTTTTGGGAGTGGGTGGAGGTCCAGTCGTTTGCTGCTACATTTTCCATCATTGGCGGGATAGGCACTTGGCGAATGCTTTACTGTTGCAAAGTGTTACTTTTGAAGCTAACGAGGACATGGTCCGTCCAGGTGATGGGTGTGGGTTTGTTGTTCTTAATGTTGTTGAATGGTGTGAAGATGAGGTCCAGAATGAGTCTGGAGGCATGGTAGGATCAGAAATGCTTTGGGGGAGTCTGAGTTTTTCGAAGCTTTCAATGACTGAAACTGAGTGGATGTTGATGAGGTCTTCTATATGAAATTTGAGGTTTTCTAGGAGGATATAAACACTGGAGTCAACGATTAGCAGGATGATGAGGTCTGCGATGTTGAAGATTAATTTGGTGAATGGTCTCAGGGGTCTGTAGACTAACATGTCACACAGGGTGAATTAGGCTGTGATTTTGAGTTTGAAGGTGAGGTGTTCAGTGCACTTGGTTTTGGTTTCTGTGACAGCAGTGCAGCTTGTGGTCTAATGGTGATTCCGCCCCCAGCAATACCGCCTATGTGTTGGTGGCATTGCCTGATGATCTTATATACACCGGGGATGGCTGTTGTGATATCTGGTGGCGAAGCTGGGGTTAGCTATGTTTCTAAGAGGAAAAATATATCTGGGGCAAAGTCCTCCAGTAGGTCCCGGATCTCTGTGGCATGTTTGCTGAGCAAGTGGGTGTTGAGGATAATGCATGATTTTGTGGTGAGAGTGTGGTTGGAGTCTGACTTGGGTGCGTTTGTATAGATGAGGTAATGGGCGATGGAGGTATGTCCGTGGTGGGTGTTGGAGTGGTGAGTATGGGCGTGGAGGTGCAGGCAGGTGTGATGGCAGATGGAGCAGGTGAAGGTTGCTTATGATAGTGTGGTGTACAACACAGTGAGCAGCAGCTGGGGATGTGGGTATGGAGTAATGCAGTGAGGTAGCAAGGGGTCGGGAAAGGATCAGGGTTCCTGACCTGGGTGAGGTCCAAAAATGGATGTGCCTGCACTTGGGACACCTTTGGCAAACCAGTGAAAGCTGAGTGTCGGATTTGCATCCACACTATGACTGTCATTAAGAATGCCCCGGGAGGTGGGAAAGAGGAAGAGAGTAGGGTGCTAGGAGCAGGTAAAGAGCAGTGGGGAGAAGGGGGACAGAAAGTGCAGGAAATAGGCATAACATGCAACAGTGGGAGCACAAGTGCACAAATGAAACAAAACAAATGACAAAACAAGGCCTAACGGAAAGAAACAAAGGCAAAAAAATGGCAAGACAGTAACAAACAATGGCACAACAAGGGCGAAAATGATGAAAAACAGTGGGTACAGCATTGAAAAGCAGTTACAAAAAGTGGCAAAACAAGAGGCAGAACAAGGGCACAGAAGATGAGGACAGTGGCAGGAGTAAAGCTCACAAAAGAAAGATGCAGTAGTAAGAGAGAGAGTGAGAAAGAACAAGAGAGGAACGTGAGCAAGAGGGAGGAGTGAGGATGGAGCCTGTAGTCGTTGAGACCATGTCTAAAAGGGCATGGACTGGTTGGAGGACTGGTCACAGGTAACTCGCGGGGGAAACTGGGGGTTACCATCTGCTTAATGGCTAGTTCATGCTGTGGCGGCCATTAAGAAGGTCCCGAGAGGGGGAAAGGGCACTGAAGGATGTGAGAAAGCAGGGTGCGAGGAGCAGGTGAGGAGCGGTGGGGAAAAGGGAGAGGGGGTAGAAAAGTCAGGAAGCAGCAATGTACAACAGTGGTAACACAAGGGAACTAACTAAAGAGAGACAACAGATGGCAAAATATATAAGAATGGTAAGAAACAAAACCAAAAACAATGGCAGGATAGTAAACAGTGACTCAACAAGGGTGCAAATGGTGAAAACCTGTGAAAAAAGGTAGCAAAATCACAGGCACAAACAGTGAAAATATGTTTTAAAAAAACAGGCCCAAAATATGTAAAGCTGTTAAAGTGGCAAAAAACAAAGGGCAACTCGAGGACAGCAGAGAAAGAATAAGTGCATAGAAGATATGACAGTGACAGGAGTAAAACTCACAAGAGAGAGATGCAGTGGTAAGACAGTGGGTGAGAGAGAGTGAAAGAGGAGTATGAGAAAGGAGCAAGCTGGGAGCTTCGTGGCAGTGAAGCTGGATCAGAAAGGGCATTGACCAGTCAAAGTAGCGGTTGAAGGTAAGTCCTGGAGGAGCTGGTTCTTACCACCTGCTTAAGCTGCCTCCGCCCCAATGTCCATGGCAAGCCGGACTGTAAGGTCCTTGACGCCAGTGGTACACCGTACACTGAGTCTAGGGGTTACCTTACACATTGTTGACAACTTTGAGACCAGACCTGTTCATCTTAGGTACGGACCAAAGGAACCCAAAGAGCTTATCTTATTTATTTTGGTGTGTCAAGGGGTGGGTGCCTAAAAACTCCACCTCGTGGCAGTTGCCAGGAGTTTTTGCTGAACTTGGCACTCCAAGTAGAGTGCAGAGTGTGAAAACTATGCAAACTCCGCTGATGCAGTGGAGTTTACCGCCCACCCCAAGTCATACCTAAAGTTGGTCCTTGGTAGACCATAGGCAGGGTGGATTGTAACAGAAAGGTTGCACATGTATGTTTTAGTTTTACATGTCCTGATAGTAAAAAACTCTTAAATTAATGTTTTACTACTGTCAAGCCTACCCCTCCCCTAGCATAACATTGGAGATTCTTTATTACCAGAAACTCTGAGACCAGTATCACTGCTTCCTTTCTTTGTGAAAATTGCAGAGAAATTTCTCAATTTCCCTACTGACTAAGTTTATGGAAGAACACCAGGTACTTCATGAAACTCAATCTGGTTTTAGGGCTTTATACAGCACTGAATCTGCCTTACTCCTGGCCTCTGAGGCGCTAAAAATAGCAGCTGATGAAGGTAGGAAGGCAGCACTGATCTTGTTGGATTTAAGTGTGGCTTTTGATACGGTATCCCACGGCCTTCTTTTGAAGCGGCTGTGGGATGCCGGTATCAGAGTTAGCACATGGGAATGGATCAAACACTGCCTAAAAGACAGATACTTTCAAGTTCTGCAACGCCCCTTTAAGTCTGAGATCTGCCCTCTGTCACAAGGGGTGCCACAGGGTTCTGCCCTTAGTACAACGTTATTTAATGTGTATATGCGCCCACTAGCAGATATTGTACTGAAACAAGGGGTGAAGCTGGTGTCATATGCTAATGACACTCAGCTGATTATCACATTGGAGCAGAAGGATATAGAGGCTGCTCCTAAATTCAAAGCCTGCTTAATTGACTTGGCACATTGGATGAATTTCAGTTGCCTCCAATTAAATGCAGGCAAAACTGATATCATGGTAATTGGTAAACAGCCTTCCATCTGGCCTCATAGCTGGTGGCCGAAAGAACTAGTGCCGACCCCGATTCCCAAACCGAAGATTAAAAATTTGGGAGTCTGGTTTAACAATACCCTATCTTTTATAGAACAGATATCAGCTTTAGCCGGCGTGTGCTTTGGCCTTCTAAGAATGCTACGAAAAATTCTAGATCTTCTACCTCTAGACGCTAAAAAGACCACTATGCAGGTCCTGATTACATCTCGATTGGATTACTGCAACATCCTTTACCTAGGGGTCACTAAAAGTAATATGAGAATGCTGCAGAAAGTCCAAAATGCAGCTGCCCGGATGATATTGAACATCCCAAGGCGAACCCCTGAGGGAATTACATTGGCTACCAGTGCAGTACAGAGTTACTTTTAAAGCTCTATGTTTCTGCCATAAGATTCTGAATGAGAAAGAACCTAGCTATCTTCTCCCCTTACTCACCCTTACAGACCTATCCGGAATCTTAGGTCTGCGGTCACTGCTAAGTTGACAGTGCCAAAAATTCAAAAGGCAAGTTTAGGAGGCAGATCCTTTAGCTTTTTAGCAGCTAAAGCCTGGAATCAACTGCCGTTGGAGCTGGGGATGCAGCCCTTAAAAATGCTGTTTCGTAGAAAACTTAAAACATGATTCTTTCAGTCACCTTCGGGGGACTGATGATAATCTCTGCTGTTTTTGGATATGGCTTCTCTGTAAGGACTGGGATGTCTTAGAGCGGGGACATTCCATCTGGAGTAACCAAGAGTTTTAGAAGCTTTAATCTAATCTAATCTAATAGGCTACAATTTCCAATTGGAAGCAAGTAGCTGTGTGATGTTTATTGTCTTTGGAATTATAATGAAAAAACCCTACTTAAATGTAAAGTTGGGTTTTTATTACAATTTTGAAAATGTCACTTTTAGAAAAATTCCATTTTCCTGCCCTTGGCCCTTTTGGGCCTGCAGCCTGTCTTGGGTCAAATGACTGGATGTAACTGACAGACTTTGTGAATTCCTCCTAGTCACACAATACAGGGATTAGGTGTGCCTGAATGGGCCATCTGCTGGCAGGATGAGGGGCGGAGCTGAGCACAGCTCTAGTGGCAACTAAATAGGGAGTGCTCTGCCATCACACAAAGGACCAGGACCCATTTTTTCCACCTTGTCACCGCAGCAAGCTTGGAGCTAGTGCAGTGGAATCAGGAATTTCCATGGACTTCAAAGCCCCTGTCTAGAAGCTTTTTCCACTTCCAGAAGGAGGGCATCAGAGTATAAAAATAGCACCTCAGAAACCCTTCAGTTCGCTCACGGACCTGTTGAAGGACTCTCAGAAGACCTCCTTCTGCTCTTACCTGCTGTGCACTCTGTGAGACTGCTTTGCTACACCAAGAATGACCGCTTTGCTGCCTGGAAGATGCTTTAAACTTTCAGAGTCTAGTCCTGCTGTTGATCTCTGAGTCTTTACCTGAACCCAGGACTACCAGACTGACTTCAATTGCTTGTTTTCTGGCATCCTGTTAGAAGCCACAGGGACACAAAAGGCTCCCACCATCTTAAACCTGCCTCTAGACCCAGCCTGAGTACTGAACCCCCAAATGGTGTCCCAACAGTCCTGGAACATTGGCTGTGGTACTAAAGGTGCCCAAAGGGCCAAATGCCTAAACTGAGGACTTTTGACAAGAAACTGCTCTGAGAACCAGCAGGAGACTGGGAGCAACATGCTCAGTTATCTGCTGTAGGTGCATCACAGGTTGGATTGACTTTACGGCTTCTCCCACTATGCTCTACTCTACATCAGCTAATCCTATTCAGCGGTCCTTCACCAAAGGGATATCCAGCCTCGTGGAACTGTTTTCATCTACAGCCATGTGCCTCATCCAGCTGGAGATTTTCAACTTCTAAATAAAAAAGACTAAAGGCCTGATTTAGATCTTGGCGTACAAGTTACTCCATCACAACGGGACGGATATCCTGTCCACTGAAATATAAATCCAATTAAATCCTATAGGATTTATATTTCAGCGGATGTGATTTCCATCATCGTTGTGAAGGAGTAACTCGTCTACCCAGATCTAAATCAGGCCCTACGTCTTAATGTAGAAATCTTCACCGCACCTTCGTCCCAAGGCTCCCTGAAGATGATGCTCCTTCCTCAGACTCCACCTGCAGCACAGCCCCGCTGAACTTTACCGTCGCAGCACATTTTTCTCAAAATGTCTTCTAAGCTCAAAGGTTAGCTCTGACCAGGCCCAATCCGCTTCTTATATTTGAACCATGCTCGATCCTGATCTGCCAAATTTTCCGACTTTGACCCAGTCATGCACAATTAGATGTCCATGGTTAGCGCTTCAATCTTTTAGGCGCTAGTTTTTACTAAAAGCTTTAAAAATGTATAACCCAAGTTCTACTGATTGGATTTTTTTCATTTTGCTGTCAAACAATTTATTGAAATATACTCTGTTTTTCTAAATTGGATTGGGATTTTCTTGTGTGGTATTTTCGCTTTATTGCTATTTGTGTGCTACATAACTGCTTTACACATTGTCTCTAAGGTAAGCCTGACTGCTTTTTGTGCCTAAGCTACTCAGGGTTAAACACACGTTAAATTAGTGACTTTTTGTTGTTCACCGTGCAAGGAATTGTGGCTTCCCACACTCCAGCCAACCAACATCCCAATTTATCACAGGTATCCTTAGTAAATTAAGGGATAGCAAAAGATATACTTTTAATATTACAGAAACTTCATAGAGAAAACTGCGCTCATGTTGAAATTATATTCTGAGGGAACCCTGTTGCAAAAAGTATTAATCAGGAATGGAAAGACAAGGATGCATGTTGGCCCCTCTCTTATTCACAGATTAGCTGATTTACCTTGAATCCTGGCTTCCAGAAACAGCTTCAGTCATAAAATGAATGCATTGCACATTATGTGTATCCTATTTGCAGACGTGTTAATCATAATATTTGTGACCGCAGTTGCGCTGCAGAGGAAGTTAGACATGTTCTTCAACAACCAAAGTACTTCTTTTCAGTAAGGGAAATATAAATTGTATTTAGGCAAAACTGAACTAGATGTAGTAAGCAAGTATAAGTACTTTGGAATATGGTTTGAAAGGAACCTGAGGTCAAAAGAACATATTGACTCACGAAAGGCTAGTGCACTTTCCTCACAGGGCCATATGTATCAAAGGGTTTTACTCATTCTGTGTCTATGGGAAAATATGTTCATGTATTTGGCCCAGTGGGTTAAAGAATTTCTATAAACAATATGATTGGCCACCTTTAAGACCACTTTTATCCGATTATCTTGCAATGGTTTTCCTTCAGTTTCAATATGGGGCTGAACTTTTGAGACTCAGTGATAAACTTCAATGGGATCGTTAAGAAGGCAGATGTCTAAAAAAATGTATATCCTTACCTCCATCCTCTATGATTCATGTTATAAGAATGGAAACTAATTTAACCTACTGGAGCTTTTTAGTTTACACTGTTGTGCTTAGGTTTTGGCTGAGAATAGCAATAATCAAAAAATTGCCACTTATTATCAACAGAAAATACTTAGAGGTTGATTTCAATCTCGTTCGGAAGGCCATCCCAGAGCCGTCCAGAGTCGGACCTTCCAACCGACTCGTACTGGGATCCGGTTCTACCAAACGACGCAGTACGATGCCCAAAACCCTTTACTTACCGAACGACTCGGTCACTCCGAATCCGTACTCATTTTCTAAATGAGAAGCCTCTGGAAAGGCAGAATAGTGTCGTCCGGATGCCCAAGTTTGATGCGTACTTCTCATGCGCCTAATCGGTCGCCACAACCAACACGTCAGAGCATCCGGAAGGGGAGTATTTCAGCTCTGATTCGTGCGAACAAGAGGGTGCAGCCATGAATCCCATTGTGCACTTCATCCCTCTACTCTATATCTACGAGCACTACTACAACCGCAACCGACATGGTTGTCGCAGACGGTAAGTCAGATACCTACCCCTACACAATAACACAACTACCCCGCGAACGACTATACAAGAGAAAGCAGGGGTGCAAATACAGCCATATTGGGGGAAGAATACTACCATCAATATATATGACATTGGGGGGCTAATACTTCATGCAGTTCATACCCAAAGGGGGGGTGAGGTGGGCTAATACCCCAAGCAATGTAGAGGCAAACCTGGGGATGAGGGGTAAACACCCCATCAATGTAGAGGCAAACCTGATCTTGGAGGGCCAATACCCACAGCAGTTCATACCCAAAGGGGGGCTGGGGGGCTAATACCCCAAGCAATGTAGAGGCAAACCTGAGGCTGGGGGTAAACACCCTCATCAATGTAGAGGCAAACCTTCTGTTGGGGGCCAATACCCACAGCAGTTCATACCAGAAGTGGCAGCTCGGGGGGCTTATACCCCCAAGCAATGTAGATGCAAACCTGGGGATGGGGGCAAACACCCCCATCAATGTAGAGGCAAACCTGGTGTTGCGGGGCAATACCCACAGCAGTTCATACCCGAAGGGGGGCTGGTGGGGCTAATACCCCAAGCAATGTAGAGGCAAACCTGGTGATGGGGGGTAAACACCCCAAGTAATGTGTACCTGAACAATGTAACTGGTGCTCAAGCAAAATGCATCAATACCTACAGGAGGAGTACATGCTGCAGGAATTCTGTAAAAAGAAAGACCCAAAGGTCATTTTGCAGGAAATGCATTACCACACTGTGGCAGCAAAAGTAACTGGCAACTGTGACGAATGGGCAGAGTGGAGATGCTGGTGCTCTAGGGACTGTTGAAAAACAAATAAAGCCTAATCTTCCAGTAAATGGTCCATTAAAAACATGTGAAATACTCAGGTGCCGATGCACAAACATGACAGACCAGCTACACACAGCAGCTCAAGGACTGTATGTGTGTGTGTGTGTGTGTAAGCTGTCTCAGCCTCGGCTGACACACACAACGGAGGGGCTGAAGCCCACAGAGCCCTATGGGTGTTGACTTTGATTAGAAAGTGCTCTGCATAGACTTGAATTGGCTATGTGTGGAATTGGACCTTGGCTAATGGTTCAGGGCACCAGGGTCACCTGTGGACCACAGTTTTGGGCCCCTGTAAAACACACCAAGAGACTGACTTACTTCACCAGTCCCCACCAGGCCACTGCAATGTGGCACAAGTATGTTGTACACTCACCAGCTGTGCTGTAAATTTAGGCTGGTGGACAGCCTTTGGAGCATACTCACCTTTGCGCACTGCCTTGCCTGCCTTCACTGAAGCTGTGTCATTTCCCCCACCCGCCCATCACTTTCAGGTCATGGCAGGTGCAGGGAGTCTGCGTCATATGTAGGGCCCTTGCAGGGAGGCAAGTCTCATTTGGACAGTCCAACATAAACACCACCATCTTGATCAACAACAGTGTGTCTTTGTGAAATCTCCCTTGACAGCCAAAACCACAGAGGCTACCATAAAAGAGATGATCACAGAATGTTTACCTTTTACTTACAGAGTGCCAGGGCATCATTCAGTTTACAATCTGACCATGGTTCCCTAGCATGTTGTGCATGTCCAATGAGGGAATGTCACCATCAGGTAGGTACACTTAGTCAAAAAAAATTGTATTCGAAACACACTATTGACAGTGGAACAGGAATTGCCCTAATCACACATATGTATGTATCACAAAGTTAATGCATGAGTCCACCACAACACACACTGATACATCGCAGGGCAACATAAATACAATGTACGCACAAAAGTATGAAATTGTGATGCCTCTGTGTACATTAAAGCCCAGAGGATATTGGCCCAGACAACACACTACTCCACAGTCCCAGCCACTCTTTAGTGATTACTGTGACTCCCAATACAACAACCTAGAAGTAGTTCTGTCACATTTGTCAAAGTATCATTTGTATACAAAATAGATCTTGTATTGAAAAGAAGAATGGGCCGTCAACAATGTGGGATACAGTCACCAGGTGTGGACAGAGGGCACTGCACACAACTCCCAATCTGTATGTGTACACGGTCATCTTTGGAGAATGGCACTCACAGCAATTCTGCATCGACCTCCTCAGGCTGTAGTGTGTGCCACTAAGCAATATCCCATTTTGAATGTGCATATTGTGTCCTGCAGAGTAGTAGGACTATGCATGAATCTCAGGACGTAGGATCCACTAACAGTGTTGAAGGGTGTAGTGCACAGCCTATTGAGTAAGATAAGCTGACAGTGCTTGGTGAGGCTGCCAGGTGGGGGGGGGCTCAATCTGTGACATAGCCATCCTCAAGCCAGGGAATATGGGTACATCTTGCGAGGATGACGGATATGTGCAGAATGAAGTCTGCTTTGTTCACATTTGGCTCTGAAACACTGTCTCCAAATCTATGAAAATGTCAAGGAGACATTCCACAAAGACATATTGACATCATGCTCTAGGGCCGTGTTTACTGAGCAAAATGGGCACATACAAGGGCTACCCTTGCAAAACCCGATTAGAGGTTGCAAAATATTGACAATACAAACACTCATTGGAACAGGGTGTAATGTTCCAGTGTCACATGTGTGTTTGCAAACAGTGCAATTTGTTTGCCAAAGCACAAGCTGATATAACATCACAATGAGTCCATCTCCCTTGGTGTCACCATACCTTGAAGTCTCAATGTCAGAATGCCAATCACAACCATGCATGCGTAGCCTACTGTGAAGTGTGGGGATACGTATCTGGAGTAGTCTCACACCAGGTGGCACAACAACACACATCATTGACTTCTCACTTGAGTGGGCTATAGCCCTCTAAGCAATGGACTGTCATCCATTTTACCTGCATCATGACATGTCAATATGAGCAATCACCACCCCCATCAAAACACAGTAAGCAAGGGCAAGAATGAACAGTCAGTGACACACCTACCTACAAAGGGTAACTTCACACGGCTGCCCACATACAACTCAGAAAAGGCAAGGCTAGGTGTAGGCAAATTGCCCTGTGAGGACAATAGGTTTTTGCATATTCAAGTGCACTGAGACCGGCCTTTAAAACAATCAGTCATGAACATTCAGTGGCAGACAGCAAGCTGCAGCAAACACATTTCACATCTTTTTAAATTTGGCTACTGTTCATCCCTACTTACATATGTGCATTTAAACATTACCTTATGACCTGCATTATCTCTACTTGTGTGGCAATGACCCCTCTCACATCTACCTCAAACTACATGCTCATCTCACAAAGCTATCATACACATACAAGCATTTCATAAGCACACTCTGGTGCATCTAGACGAAAAAGTATGTCTGACACACAAGCTCAATTAGTGTACTAAAACAATTCCAAACCCAGGCTCTTTTTAATGAGGTTCGCACAACTCTCTGCGGATAGCCGCGGGCCATGAGTTTCTTAGAAAGGAATGATGCCTCACGGAAATAGTTTTCCTTCAAGATACAATTGAACCTCATTAAAAAGAGACTGGTATCTCCTAAACCCAAACCCACAAAAAACCAACTAGTGTGTGTCACGACCTTCTCACCAGTCTCGCATATGGTGCGCAAATGCATCTTGAAACACTGGGGTATTCTTAATGCTGGCAATCTGTCAATTGTCCGCCCACTTTTTGCCTTCCGCAAGAGTAAGAATATAAAAGATCACCTGGTCAGAGCTGCACTACCAACTACAAAGCAAGCAGGCACACTGAATGAACACTGGGGGTTGGAACCCTTGATTGGACATGCCAAATGCGGAAACTGTAGTGTCTGCAAATTCACTATTGAGGGCATTGAGTTCACTTTCAATAACACCAAGGTTGAATCCAAGCAATTTTCTAACTGTAATACATGTAATGTTATCTATGCTATTGTATGCCCATGCAACAAAATTTACATCGGACAGACTACGCAAAAAGTGCGAATGCGGATATGCCAGCACCGCAGTCGAATACGCTGCAAAACACCTAATGCACCACTGGTGGAACATTACTCTAACAATGCCCACAGCGCGGATGACTTAAGATGGACTGTAATCAGTGTGATCAAACCACCACCAAGAGGAGCAGATCTAGGACAACTGCTGAATAAAGAGGAACTCAAGTGGATCATGCGCACTGGAAGCATCAAAACTGGACTCAACAGACTTGAAGATTGGTCAACTTTACTATAAGATCCGACCTGAACCTGAACTTTTTACAACTTTGATCCTTTTGTCTTTTTTTCCAGCAGGTCATCCTCCGATTTCAAATGTACCACTTACAAATATTACTGTGTCAGTATGTATGAATTCTTTAGAGTGAGCCAGAGTACTTCCTTTCCACAACTCATGTTTGACTTAAAGATGTAATGTCTTTACACCTGGTTACCATGATACACCTTGTATAATGTCATACATAACCATTAATTGACCTATCTATATTTTTGAGCTCTTCCACAACTCTAAGATGGCCGCGCTGTTTCATTGTTATTCGGTCTTCTAACTACGAAGTAGCCAATGTATTTTCTACCACTCTAAGATGGCCGGCATTAACATGTAATGTTTCTGCCTATTGGGTATCTCATTGTCTTTACAGCTCCATCTGTCAGCTTAACGGATCTGTTTATTATAAAAAATGATGCCCACAATCTTTTTACTATCTTTTCATTGCCTATAACCTTCTCTTTCTTTTAATATTCTCTATTTTTGAGCTCTTCCACAACTCTAAGATGGCCGCGCTGTTTCTTTGTTATTCGTTCTTCTAACTACCAAGTTGCCAATGTGTTTTCTACCACTCTAAGATGGCCGCCATTAACATGTAATGTTTCTGCCTATTGGGTATCTCATTGTCTTTACAGCTCCATCTGTCAGCTGAACAGATCTGTTTATTATTAAAAATGATGCCCACAATCTTTTTACTATCTTTTCATTGCCTATAACCTTCTCTTTCTTTCAATATTCATTTTCCTCAGCTAATTCTACCCTTTCAATATGGCCGCTACTGCCGAGTCACCGGGCACCTTCCGATCACGTGATTTGTCACATGACCCTTCCTGCACTTCCTTATATATCCTTCTCCCGGCTCGCCCATTCCCAGAGCACACCGGAATACCGAAGGATACACAGGTAAGCCCCGTCACTGGCAAGACTCTACTTGCATAGATATCCTTTCTCACTCCCTTGACACGCTGTTATCTCCCCACACAGGTCATTGTACCGGCTCAGGAGTACTCGCATCATTGTTGCGTGACTCACAGCACCTTTCATATAATTCCAAATTGGATTGGTTGCCGCTATTCGTGTAATTAGGTAAGTCCTTCAGCAGCTGGCATTTTTATCCTTCATGTGCCTACCCCCTCAGCACTCTCACTGTCTGTGTGCCTTCTCTCTTCTTACTAGGTTACCGCGCCTCTCTATACCAGTACCCTCAATTGTGAATTGCCCCAATCCCATACTACCTCCTTTGCTATGGTAAGAGTTAACGCATGCTGTATTGGTTTTAGACCATACAATTGGTGGCTATTCCTGAAATTTGTTTCTTTTTACCAGCGCCAAGATGCTCTAGTGATCTAACGTACCTTCATGTGATCGCAGTAATCCCTTACCGGCATTATTGCAATTGCCTCATTGCTTGCCCCCTGCTATTACGCTTGGTAAGCTACGCTAGAAACAACTTAGCCCATCACAACTCACGCCATTATAGCACATGTATGCAAGGCTGCAATTTCACCTGTAGCACCCATGCCGTAACACTTTAAAGTCTTCATCCATTGCTGCACCTTGAGATCGTTGTTTATTACCAATTTTCACCCAGCATGTGTATTGTATCAACACCTAGTACAGGACGTCTGGATGGAAGAGTTGTACCACCTTTTGTCTCTCACTATCACTATGTTACAGACCATTTTTTCTAAAGTCTTTTTGATCTACTTATTTTTCTTTTGTTTCCTCTACCTTTCACTATTGTCTTTCAGGCTAAAATTCCCTCAGGCATGTAATTTTTATGTCCTGATGATGATCCCTAATATTGTTTCTACGGAATCGAAACGTCGTCGACCTTATATGCACCGTAAACGCAATTGAATTAATTACTGATGTGTAACGGTGTCTCTACATATTGTTTGCTTGTTGCATTTCTTTACACAAGTTACAAGCATTTTTTGTCCTGCCTGAGCCTTTTTCTGAATTTGTGAATTTCTGTTTATTTGTGTCTTTGTTATATATGTTGCGTTGGACGCAGGATTGTGTCCCACTTTATTCTTGTGTTTTATGTGATTTGATATATTATTACATTTTCTGTCCGGCTGGACAGCTTTAATATAGCACTGATTTCAGGCCTATATTAATTGTTTTCTGTGTGAATCTCCCCTGTCAGGGACTATTTTGTAATTGTAACGTAAAGATAGAAGTGCGACAAGGCACATACTCACCCCCTCCTTGCTGCTGTTTGGCCTTCAACCACCCACTCAGATCAGGGAAGACTACCGCTTGGATGTAGAGCGTGTGGGGGGTCAGAGTTCGGTGCCTGCCTCTCTTGCCAGGTTGTGACAGGCCCAGCTGGACCTCAGCTATCTTCTTGGCCCAGCCACGAAGGTCCTGCCACCTCATGTGGCAATGAAGGACATGCCGAGTATCCAACCCCACGGCGCGTACCTTCCGGGCGATGGTCCTCCACATCTTGGCCTTCTCATTGGGGTTGACCTGTAAGGAGGACATGGTGACAGACCCTTAGTTGACATGCAACATGTTTCTTAGTCAGACACTTCTACACATAGGTAATGGTCAGATTAGCAACAATGTCTAAGGGGTAGGCATATGGCATCATGTGCATTAGTCCTATGTTCAATGACAACTCTGTCCCATGAGAACAGTGATATGTTTTCCCCAGTACACACACTCATACAGCAGTGTGCCTGCCCAGAACAGTTCCCTACACACTGTTAAACTTTCAAAAACACAACTTACATTTTTGCAAATGAGATTCCTAATGCCAGTAGTGCATGGTAATTGCACACGTCCAATGGCAATACACTGTAATCATCACTCGCCTGCTCCTCTGGTTTGCCATACAGCTTGCTGTGCAGTGGCAGGAGTGTGTCCAGCAGGGCTTGGTTCTCCTCCTCTGAGAAAGCTGGGGCCCTGGGCTGTGTCTGTGCCATAGTAGCTCCCAGAGGATGTGGTAACAGCAGCAGAGAGATGGGGAGGTGCAGGAATGATGCAGGTAGTGCAGGCAAGTGAAGTGTATAGGAAACAGACCGACTTATATCTAAACAGTAAGCCTGGGCGGAGTTTGCTGACTTCCGCTATGCGGAACTCCGCGAAGTGCAAAAAAACTCTGCAGCGCCACGCGGAGCTCCGCGAGCAGTGGAGTGTGTTAGATAAATGCCGTTTGTGGTGATTTTCAGTGCCAAGTGCTTGTCCGCACTGTGCAATCAGCGCGACTGGCACCATGCACAGCGCAAGCGGGCGCTGCTTCCTTTCTGCTGCTCGAGTAGATTTTTACTTGAGCAGCAGCTTCTCAACGCGAACGGACGGTTTCTCAACGCGAGCGGTTGCGAGCATATGCAACCCCTCGCAATGAGAAACCTGACCACCCGCGTTGAGAAATCTAGCCGGGAGGTTGATTTTCCACGCTCGCGCTCGCCAACTTGATGTTGATGATCGCGAATTAGGAAAAATCTCGTCGGGAGGTGGATTTTCCTCGCTCACGCTTGCCAACTTGATGCGGAGCAGAGTTTTTCAGAACTCCCAGAGCTGCGCGAATCGTGGAGTGCAGAAAACTCTGTAAACTCCGCGAGCGAAGCGGAGTTCACCGCCCAGACTTACTAAACTGCAGAGGGGGTCTCAAACCCATGCATCAAAAGTGAAAGGTTTGCGTCGCTCGCATTTTCCGAATAGGTCCAATGCATTACATTGCTTGCTAACGACAACTACTACCGTGATGTTCAAAAACTCATCATCGAACCACGCTTGACTTTGATACATTGGACATGGGAGGTAACCGAGTCAGTTTGCACACGATGAAGACACGAGCCTAAACGCGCTTTGCTCACCATTACAACCAACAGCCAATGGCTGTGACCGAATCAGTTCGAATGCGATGCAGCATCGTTTGAATACTCACCCGCGTCGCTCACCATAACAACCAACAGCCAATGGCTGTGACCGAATCGGTTTGGATGCAGATACCATGTCCTTTGAATACTCACCTGCGTTGCTCACCATAACAACAAACAGCCAATGGCTGTGACCGAATCAGTTCGGATGTGGATACCACATCCTTTGAATAATCTGTAGGCAGAGCAGACAGTTCTGTGAATGTTGTATTTCTTTGCATTACATGTGTGGATTATTTCCTAATTAATTCACATTGACTTTTTAATGAATAAGACACACTCCCATGAGGAGCTAACCTTGAGGGGCACATGAAACACTGTTTCATAACCAAATACCAGCATGTAGCTGGAGAAATCCAGTTATCCGCATAGGATTGGTCACAGTGTCAATTACATTTTTGTGGATGTACATGTGCATTCTTGCATTGTCACTGCATTTGGTGACATAATGTCCCATTGTGCAATTGTTGTGATTTCAGACTGTAGATGTCTGTTGTGTAAGGAATGGCTAAAGCTTTTATCTTTGGATGAGTAGACAGTGACATTTTTCTGCCTCTTCAGCTTGTTTGTGTAATGTGAATTACTAGTCTATCTGTGTGTCCAAGACTTCAGTGGATGGTGTTGTTACGTATATTTGCATCATCAACATTGGGCATAGTTTGTGTATGTGATTGTATGTGTAATGTAGACATGACAACATGACAGTGTCCACCCTGTGACAGTGGTGGGCATGATTGAGTTAGTGAGACGCTGTGTATGTCAGGTATCACACATCTCTTGCATTACATGATCCTATTCTATCTACCTATTAAACATGTAATTGTTCACAAAAACATAAATGTTTACTAGTTTTTCTATGTAACTGTTGAGTATGTGATGCTTGCTCACATTGATGATGTCAGAAATCAGTGATTTGTACACTACACCACTCTAATTTCTGTGTCACCATAACTTGGTAACATGTCTGGGAAGGGTACTGATGCTGTGATCTGTATCTAAGGTCATCCGTGCAAATTTTAATCTGTATTTCAAATGTTCTGTAGCTTCAGTTGTGTGCATGTTTCATGTTTTGTTTGTCTCAATGCATGTTGCTTGGTACATTGTGAACTGACACCAACTGTGTTTACACTGTACACATAGGTAACGCAGACGACCTCCAGTGTACAGGCCCTTTCCAGACCTACAGACCATGTAAGAACATGACACCATCAGAAAGTACCAATTCACAAGGCAATAATTGAACAGTTGTCAGAGCAGTTGTCACCTCATCTGCAGTCTGGTCGTACATATCCAACTGCACTGACGCCCAAAGTGAAGGTTATGGCAGCTTTACATTTCTTTGCCACTCGTGCTTTCCAATACACAGTGGCAACATCTGGTGGTATGTCACAAACCATGTTCACCCGTGTCCTTCGTGATGTTTTGGAGGCATTGCTCCATTACCTGGAACAGTACATAAAGTTCCCAACACCTGGAGAGTTGTCAGACAGCAAGGCGGAATCCCATGTATTTGGACAGATACCCCATATCATTGGCTCTATTGATGGCACACAAATTGCAATGGTCCCACTACAAGCAAATGAGGCTGTGTATCGCAACTGCAAACATTACCACTCCATCAAATTTCAGGTAGAATGTTTGGCTGACATGTCGATCTCCCACGTCTGTGCCCATTTTCCTGGATTGGCACATGATGCATATTTCATGAGGAACAGTGTCATCCCCTGATTGATGTCTTAGCAACAACCTGACCATGCCTGGCGTGTTGGTAGGTGATGTGGCATGTGTGTGTTGTGTTGTGTGTTGATTGTATGTCAGATAGTGCTCCGTTAACCAACAACATATTATTTTTTCTATGTTCAATGTAGGAGACTCTGGGTACCCCAACCAGCCTTGGTTACTGACACCACTCCGTAACCCAGTCACACCAGCAGAAGTGCGGTTTAATGAGGCCCATGGTAGGAGCTGGCGAGTCATTGAGGGGACTTTTCGTCTCCTGAAGACAAGATTCCGCTGTCTGGATCGGAAGGGAGGAGCCCTCTAATATGCCCCATTGAAGGTGTGCAAGATTATCACAGCTTGCTGCATGCTCCACAACTTGACTATACGGAGGGAAATACCACTCATACAGGGTGACAGAGACCAGCAGCCACCAGCGAGGGAGGATCCTGTACTGGGACATGTTGACAGTGGTGATGATGATGATTGCATGGATTTGAGACAACAGCTTATCCGCAACTTCTTCACATGAGTGTAAGTATGCAATGAGAGGAGGTAACTACCCCCAACTGTTTGCTGTTGTGTTGCTGGTGGACAATGTGTATGTATGCTTGGGAGTGTCTGAAATTGTCATTATGTTTGTTGTATGATACGGTTTTGAAATGGGCAAGTTAACATGTACAATGTTACCGTGAATCCTAGCTCATGTCCATAGTGTAAATCTTGCGCTTCAGTTGACATTGTTTGCAAAATGAACTGGCATAGTGCTGTGGCCTGACTCTGTTCTATGTTTCTCCTTACCAGGGTACTTTGCCATGTCAACTGCAGAATTGTGACCTCACCTGACCCCTGATGATGTTACATACTCCAACATTGAACTGCTGTGGAAATCCCTGGCACACACTTCCTTTTGAACTGATGGTCATGTATCTTTACTTGTGAGCATTTTGTTACTGTGTGATGTGAATTGACATTGGGTTGAGGTGCCAGGTTGTATCCGGAGAATAAACCTTTGCTCCACATTGAGGTGTGCCATGTTTGTTTTCACACATCCAAAGATTATTCTGAAACAAAACATGCTCCATGATGGACTAGTTTCCTGACAATGATTGTTGATTGTGCTTGCAATTGGTGCTAGTATTTTAGGCAATAGACTTGCTTTGCATATGTCCCATGTCCTACGGGTTGTGTGATAACCTGGTTGTGTCTATCTATCATGCTGTGACAAGGTACATTTACTCACAAGCTTGTAGTTAACATTTTTGAAGTGATGTGTAACCAATGTTGTTGAAACTTTCTTCTGTGTGATTTAGTGCAACATTTCAATTTGTACATTTGGAATTCAAAGTTGCAACATGAGCAAGTGTTTTGTGCAAAGTGATTTTCGTGCATGATGTGATGAAATCAGTAAAGACCATGGTGGAGTGCTCAACAAAAAAACAAAATACAAAGTTCAGATAGGAGTAGTCAGTGTTTGAAGATGAAATATTCCAAAGCAGATCCACAGTTATTTGAGTCCATAGTCCAACTTAGACCCTTCAGCCAATGTGGAACAGTTCAATGAGAGTCAACAAATTAAACGCTTGGCACACAATGTATGATATCAGGAGCAGGAAGTCACTTCCTGGGGTTGATACGTAGCCATCTGTCTCTCACCGTTTCTTCTTCGGATGACCCTTTCCGTTTTTCCCGGGGACTCTCAGGTGCAGGCAGCGACGGTGCAGGGTGCTCTCCACCAGAGTCCACATCCCTCCCTGTGGCTGGTGCAGATGTTGTTGCACTGGATGTTGAGGGCACACAGGGAGGTGATGAAATGTTGGTGCCAATCTGGCAGAGGCAGGTGACAATGTCCCTGTGCACCGCAGTCATGTCATAATTTTTTTCCATGACCCTGTCAAGTTTGTCACTTTGGGCTGCCTGCTGCTGTTGGATGGTCCTGAGTATCCCAACGATCTGGCCAAATTCTCCTTGTGAATCATCAAATGAAAGGAGGATTCTGGAGAGTCTTTGGGTCCCCTCATCAGCAGCACCAGCTGCATGATGCTGCCTGTCCCCACAGCCCCTCCCACCACCTCTACCCACCTGAGCAGGACCAGTTGCTGCTGGCACAGTAAACACAGAGCCTCCTTCATTGCTGACACGGGTGTTGTTGCCCGGTAACTCCAGAAGTGCCCTGTGTTACTGTGCTGTTGGTGTTGTCCCGGGCTGCTGTGTCCATGCGGGTAGGAGTCAGCTGGGTGTTGTCTGCTGAGGCAGGAGTGGTCGCAGAGGATCCAGATCTTGCCGCCACTAGTGCTGTTGGGTGACCCAAACCAGATGGGCCAGGTCGTTCCTCGTTGTCCGAAGATGGATGTGAGACATCAACGCCGGAGAGCTCCTGGTTGACCAGAGTCTGGGCCTGGCTGTCCTGGATGGTTCCAGTGGTGTCCCCAGCTAGCCCTGTGGGTACAAACATTACACAATGACTACTGTGAATGTCCACTGCCCCTCAAATCATACACATTACATGGGGCCAGATGTACGATGGAAAATTGCATGCGCAAACGGGTTTGCGAATCGCAAAATAGTGTTTTGCGACTCGCTATTAGGAAGGGGTATTCCCTTCCTAATAGCGACTGCACAAGCCATGTAAGAATGTTTTGCAACCGCAATTGCAGTCGCAAAACACTTGCAATTTACCACCCTCTTCAAGAGGGTGGTAATGCAATCACAAATGCAAGGGAAAATATTTTTTCGGGCAGGCAGTGGTCCCAGGGACTACTACCTGCCCTTAAAAAATGAAACGAAAACGTTTCATTTTTCTTTTTTTTAAATGCATCCCGTTTTCCTTTAAGGAAAACGGGCTGCATTTTTTTTTTTAAACTGCTTTATTTAAAAGCAGTCCCTGACATGGAGGTCTGCTGTGCCCAGCAGACCACTCACTATACCTGGGAGGGCCAGCCATTCTCAATGGGGTCGCAAATTGCGAGTGCCTCATGAATATTGATGAGGCATGCAATTTGCGATCCCATTGAGAATTGCAAACAGTGTCTCTGACACTGTTGTACATGTCATTTTGCGAGTCGCAAATTGCGACTCACAATTGAGCGCAATTTGCGAATCGCAAAATTACATGGTCGTACATCTGACCCATAGTCTACTGAACCTAATGATGAGTTGATGTAGATAGATTTGCCACCTTCATCCATGATGCTGGCCTATTGTTTTGGATAACGATGCATTTCTGACAAAAGGGGGATTGTTGGACATGTCTAGCTATATGCATAAATAGGCATGTTGTGTTTAGTTCACATTATATGTCCAAAGACATTGACTGGTTCCTGACACCCTGTGAATGACACAGGTTGGTTTGTGTTGTCCACAACTGTACTTTCACAGTGAGATACATACTTTTTCTCTCCCTATGTAGGTATTATTTTTGGCCTGTGTACTGGGATTATTGCATGTCTTTAGCAGTCACATTGGTGTGACTGCCTACACACTCACATTCTGTTAACTGACCCAGAAAGTTGCGGAAATGTAGTGAGTGAGGTGCTTCTTGTTATCATCTCATTATACACATGTGAATAACTGTGAGTAGCAAAATGTGTGACCGCTTAGCTTTGTGCCTACACAGGTCATGTATTTTGTACATTCACTCCATGGTCAGATGAGTTCACAGACTCTGCTTTCTGCCATTTTGTGGCAAAGAACTATGATAAACTGAGGTTTGAGTGCTAGTGCTCTAATTGTGAAACTTACACTCCTCCTCCCACCCAGCCACACAAGGCCACCAGGAAGGGTGTTGTCCAGAAAATGGTGGTAAGTGTATTGCAAGATATTTCTCACTGGTGGCTGGTGTTTGTAGCACATAGGCAAATGTGGCAGTTGTGATAGGTTCAGACAGCAGTCCCCAGTGTCTGCCATATTGACAGTACAAACGAACTCACTGTGAGGTATACATAGCCCCAGATGAAGTGGTTGTGTTGTGTGTGTGTAAGAGTGTTTGCTGTTCTTCCGACTCCCATCAGGCCCAGTCCTACATACACCTTCCCGCCCAGCACAAACAGGCCAGCAGGACATAAGCTTACCTCACAGTCTGTCAGAATGTCCTGCCGGCTGGCTGACTCTGGGAACTGGTGTCTGACTTTAAGACAGCTCCCCTCATGGCCTTCTGTTCCAAACATCACTCCCCAGTCTCTGTCATTTTATAGTTACATTTCCACTCAATTTCAGGTAATCATGGTTCATAGTGGTCTTGTATGGCTGGGTGGGAGGGGGAGTGTTTGCAATGGCCAGTACTCCCATCAGGCCCTAAACAAGACACACTCATTCCACCATGCAAAAACAACACCCCTGGAACTATGCTTTCCTGCAAGTGAGTGGATATGTACTGACAAAGATGGCTGACACTGGTGCCTGGTGTTTTGAGCACAAGTCACTGTTGGTATTTGTGGAAAAGTCAGACACCAATGCCCTGTGTCATGCATCCTGCTAGTAAATTCCAGAACAATGTGGGTACGTTTAGGCCGTGTTTCGCATCTTGCATCTTGCTTTAAACCAATAATAAATAATGCTGCTTTGCATGAAGCTTATGCTAAGAAAATATTAACAGGGAATAGTGTAACAGTGGGTGGTAAACAGTGAAAGATGCATTTCCACGTAATTAATAAATGTATGTGTTTATTTCGTCATAGTGAGCCGAATGGGCCTTTATGTTCTTAAATTGACAGGATAGATGAGGGGCTGAAAATTAAGCAAAAATGACCTCACAAGACAGACAGAAGTGCTGAGCACTGCTGATGATGAATAAAAGTTCAAGGTTGATCAGCTCAGAGAGCATTGTTTGCCTGCCAAAAGATGAGACTGTCCGTGGGACTCGAGAATTCGTCCGCAGACGTGGCTGAGAAATTAATGAAATGTAGCAAGAACAAATTTGTATGGACTGGTCAACAAATACACAATGGGAAAGGAAGTAGAACAATGAGCATGAAGAATTTTGAATGAAATCACGGTGGTGTGATACACCACCTCCCCGAGCATCCAATGAGCAGTTGAATTCTGTGCAATGTTTCAATTAATGTGGGTTGGACATGTAGGTTTTAGGGTTTAATGGGGGTGCTTTTGAGGGTGTGGTTAGAGTGCAGGGAGCAGCAGCGGTAGGAGATTAAGAGGGGAGATGCGTCGCAGTCCGTCGGTTTGCAGAGAGGCCTAACTGTTCCTGTCCTTGTCCTGTCCCGTTCCTGAATACTTTGTTTCCTGACGCTATTTCAGGAGACCACCACTACTCCCTTGGCCAGTGGGGTGGTATTTAATTGATCTTTGGGTTTGTATTTTCGTCTGACTCGTAATTTGCATAATTATTTGCAAATGTAATTTTGTCTCTGAAACGTATGTCTCTTCATCTATCCTCTCCGTCATAAGTATTATATTGTTTCGCATTATTTTGCAGAAACTTATGTCTTTTCATCTATCCACTCCGTCATAAGTATTATATTGTTTCACATTATTTTGCTGAAACTTATGTCTCTTCATCTATCCACTCCGTCATAAATATTATATTATTTCGCTTATTTTGCTGAAACTTATGTCTCTTCATCTATCCACTCCTTCATATGCATATCGTACATGGATGATGAGTATGACACTGTTTGCAATTTGTTAATTTATTTTCTCTCATTTTGTGGGATTCATTGTTTGCATTGCAACCTGTATTCAATGAGCATATATTAATTACATTTAACTGAGACAAACATTATTAATTTTACTGAGAGTCTGTGATTATTTAGTTAGATAGATAGTTAGTTAAGTTCTATTATTACCATCAACTACTCAACTAATTGGTCCGTCGACCGAGAGGAAAGAGAGTTTATATATAGGTCTAGTTAAAGGTAAACGTGAATCTGTGAAGGAAATAGTTTTTCACGACATTCAAACTTGACCATCCAGCGCAACAGGGATTTGTGAGTTGGGTGAATGTGTATGGGCCATTGTATGAAATATTGTTGAGTATCGATCCCTGATAAAGTGTAGCGCTGGATCAGGTTTCTGGTAGCAGAGGACGGTTTAATTATTGATTAGTTTGGTAATAATTATTGATTATTGATTATATGTTTTTTAACAAGAAAATGTTAGTGTCCTGTTCTATGTTGTGTAGAAGTACAGGTACGGAGGTACCTGAGAAATCCCAGGATGGAGTTTTAGCCTGAAGTAGGCAGAAGAAGAGTGTGGATAAGATATCACACTGCAGAAGTACTTTGTCTGTTGTTATAATACTGTATGGCGGATGGCTGTAGGTGTTATATTTAGGGAAAATTTTGTATATGAGAAGAGTGCCTGAAAATAGCAAAGGGTCCACTTCCGAAACTCTGGCCTTATCCCCAGAGGAGTACCAAGACCTCTTTTATACCAAAAAGTCCTCTTGCAAAACTTTGGCCTTATCCCTAGAGGAGTACCAAGTCCACCTGTAGCTTGCTTGGGTGTAAAATAACGGTGGTCGTTGTTGTACTGGAAGTGAAAGAATTTCTCGTTTTGAAGTGAAGAACGAACTCTTTATATAGAGGAACAGACAAGGTAGCATTGTTTTGTGTTGTTACTAACAAGAATTTTGATTAAGAAAACGTAGGAATACATCGCCGTATTATTTTGTAAAGGGGGGGTCAGTAGTAGGAGTAATAGTGACATCACAGAAAGGCCGCACTGGCATTGGTCAGGCAGCGAACGTGAAGTAAGCTCTGATTGGTCCGTTGGTTTGAGGCGCGCTGGTATTGGTTAAGATAGCAGATACGTAGAAAGCTGTGATTGGACAGTTGGTGTGAGTCGCGCTGGTATGGGACGAGAACTGACAAATAAAATAAGTAGAATTACGGAAAGGTTTCCTTGTTTGTCTTGCTGAGATACATTAGCGTAAAAAGTCGGAAAATGAAGTTGCTTAAGAAAATAAAGAATTTCTTTAAAAAGGTCAAATCAATAGTGACTAGAGAGGGAATTCCTATGCCACCACCGAGAATTACTGCTTCCTATATGATGTTGGAGCGAGGATTCCATACGAGTACTTGGTTAGAGAATTGGGTGGAATACACAAAGGATGATGGTGTTATAGCTTTCCCACAGCATGGTTCATTTAATGTAAGGATTTTGCAGAATTTGAGAAATCGAATGAATTCATTAGAGCCAAATCCCAGACCTACCCAGTATGAAGCGCTAGAGGAATGGGAAGTAGAAGCATTTGAAAGGGAGAAATATCGAGGTGGTAGGGGATATAGAAATGTAATGACTAGATATCCTTTTGAGAAAAGAGAAGATACAATGAAAAGGTGGAGGAGATCTGTGGTGACTGAGGGTTTGTATCCAGTTTTAGTCGCTGAAGATGAAATAGGAGGCAAGTGTAAAGAGAAAAGGAAAAATATAGAAACTTCAAGTTTAAGACATGACCCGAATGAATCTGATGATGAGTTGTTAAAAGACATTATGACCAAAAGACCTTCACCATATCAAGAAAATTCACTTGAGGTGACTCCGAGTGCACCATTAATGCGAACTCCATTAACTCCACAGATTACGGACATAGCTAGAGTAGTGCGAGAAAAAGAGTTGGACATATTAAATAAGGCAAGAGTAGAGCAGATCCAGAAAATAAATCAGTTAAGTCTAAATGCAGAAGCATTGACGGTACCGGGAACAATTGTTCCTGTAGTTCCATTGTATGGAGAAAAACAGAATATATCAAAGTACCTACGTTAGCAGTTCCAAAGAGTAGCGTCAGGAGTGGAATGGTGATGGTAGTCGATGAGGATGGACAGGCTGACATGAATACTACATTGTTAGATCTTTCGGTTTGTGAGATGATAACAGAAACCACTAGAGGAGGTATACAAAGAGATCCAAGGAGAATAGGGACAAGCATCATTCCAACGACAGGGAGTTCAGCAGGTCTTTCACCAGAGGAATTGTATGATTGGATAAAGGGAATGGAAAAGCAAAAACCTCAACCACAGAGTATAAATGTGAGCCAATTGAAAGTAGATTTGGAAGAAATGATTATTGGTGCAATAAGTCCAGATAGACTAGGGACTTACCGAGATGAAGAGCTGTTGTTTTTGTGTAAAAGTATCATTTGGAGAGCGAGGAATCTTCATTAGAAAATAGCAGAGGCTGCTAGTGAATATGGAATCGATATAGAGAAGTCAAAGGTGCTGCAGAAATCATATAGATTGGCCTTTACCGAAAAAGATTTGGAGAGTTTGAATGTGTCTGGAAAAAGATTACAGATCAAAGAGTTGATGAATATTCTGAAAAATGGGGAGATGTAGAATGGTGGAAAGGTAGATGGACAAAAAAGAAATAAGAGACAGCTGCCAAAGGAATGTCGATGTTTCCGTTAAGAGAGACGGAACAAGTTGAAAGGGCGTGTCCTATCAGAGAAGTTCCAGGTGGTGGATATGTTCATGTTCCTTGGACGAGACAGGATATATTATCTTTTACAAATGACTTTCCCAGGTTAAGGGAAAAACCTGTTGAGTGGTACACACAGGTAGAGAAGTTTGTGAAAGTTTCAAAGGTTTTGATAAAAGATTTAGATACTTTGTTTGAGATTGTCGTACCAGCTGATTTGTGGACAGAATATAAAATTACTGTTGATTGGCCAAAAGAAGAATATCCTAGAGATCCTAAAACAGGTGCACCATCTGATGAGGTGATGAGAATGTATAATCAGGTAATCACCTTTTTGAAAGGAAAAATTTCTCCAAAAGAAACAGATTGGGTAAGATAGACAGGACGACCCAAGAACCAAAAGAGTCAGTACATGCCTACTATGAACGGTTGTTGCAGGTATTTAAACAGTTCAGTGGATTTGAGAATATTGGAGACAAAGATATGGGACATTTTGTGTATCGTTTTGTGTTTGGTTTGAAACCGGAGATTAGTAATATGATTCAGCAGCATTTGATTTGTTGGCAGAGCAAAACAATTGATGAAATTTTGAGGTATGCCAAGTATTGTAGTGATGACTTTGAATCAAGACATAAAAAATTAAAGGAGAAAATGATGTGGGCACAAGTCAAGGTAGCAGAGCAACAGGAAGTAAACAATGGTTCTCAAACAGGTAATCAAATGAATGGTCAGAATCAATTTGGTCAGATATCCATTGGCGGTAGAGGTAGAGGTAAATTGAGCAAAGAAGAGGCTAAGAAGAAATTTCCTTGTCATGCATGCGGAAAGTATGGACATTGGAAGAACGAGTGTAGATCTGTTCAAAAGAATAATGGGATAAATCAAAATTTAAATCCACAGATGCAGAATGAGGTGGGTGTGAATCAACAGCAGCAGCAGCAGGTAGTTGCTCCACAGTTATAGGTGCCACAAGCTCCTATGCCCAATAATGTGAATGCTCAAGTGCAGAGGTGCAGTGCGAACTCTGGATTTCAGGGAGGTGATCAAATTGGTAAGAATCAAAGTGTGCAAATAGTCCCGCAATACTGGTTGCAGTGCAATGAGAGTGATTCAGACTCATCTCAATGATGGTGCCTGAGGGGGGAGGAAGAGTGCGTACTTGGCGCATCCTTGGCGGTAGATCAGTCAGGTTCATTTGTTGACGGAAAGGTGGAAGGTAATGATATTACATTCCTGGTGGACACTGGTGCTACCCGTTCTACTGTGAGAGCAGCAGAAATTCCGAACCTACCCCTCTCGGGAGAAACTATCCAAGTTGTAGGAGTCTCAAATAAGCATATTAGAACACCAGTCACAAATCCAATAGAAGTTCATATTGCGAGTTTCAGAGACATGCATCGTTTCGTGGTATGTGACTCAAGTCCAGTAAATCTCTTGGGAAGGGATTTTTTGTGTAAAATGAATTGTACCATCTATTGTATGCCAGATGGTATTGCGTTTCAGACACCTGATGAGGATGTCGAATTCAAGATGATGTTAGCGAAGAAAGGGACAGAAGTGGAGGAGTTTTTTCACTTCTCACAGAAGAGAGTCTGTTCGAAGAATTAAAAAGTGCAGTAAGGATGGATGTATGGGATTTTACAGGAAAGGAAATTGGCCTAATGACAAACTTAGATCCGATTCAGATTATGGCGAAAGAGGGTGCCATATATCCAAACATTCCTCAGTACAAAATGAGTCCGGAGGTTATTGCAGGAGTCACTCCTGTGATTGACCAAATGGTTGCACAGGGAATTCTGAAAGAAATATTGAGTAGTCCTTGTAATTCGCCTATTATAGGAATTAAAAAGCCCAGTGGAAAATATAGAATAGTGCAGGATTTAAGAAAAATCAATAAAATTGTAGTACCCTGTTGTCCAGTAGTGCCAAATCCAGCAGTAATCCTTTACCAAATCCCATGTGACTCTGAATGGTACACAGTGATTGATCTGTGCCAAACATTTTTCTTGATTCCTTTACATCCGGAAAGCCAGTATTTGTTTGCATTCCGGTTCGGAGACCGTGTTTTGGCATGGTGCTGAGTTCCTCAAGGGTACACAGAGAGTCCTTCAATTTTTAATCAGATCCTGAAAAGATGTTTGGAGACTTTAGTCATGCCAGGAAATTCAGTTTTTGTTCAGTATATTGATGACCTACTAGTGGCATCAAAGACACGAGAGGCATGTATGACAGATACCATTGCCTTACTGAACCATTTAGCAGAAGGAGGACACAAAGTGTCACCAGCAAAATTACAATTTTGTAAACAGGAAGTCCAGTACCTAGGTCACAAAATAGAAAAAAGGAGTCAGAAAGGTGACACCAGAAAGGATTAGTGTATTCAAACAAATGAGTCCACCAAAAACTCAGAGAGAAGTTCGAATGTTTTTGGGAATGGTTGGATACTGCAGGCAGTGGATCAGTGGGTTCACACTGATTGCAAAACCTCTAGAGAGGTTGACACGAAAAGATGTGAAAGATCCGATTGTGTTGGATAATGAAAGTATGGAAGCTTTTACTAAATTGCGAAACAGTCTTTGTCAAGCACCTGCATTGGGAATGATAGATTATGCAAAGGATTTTGCATTGTACTGTTGTGAAAGAGATGGGTGTGCACTTTCAGTTTTAACTCAAAGACATGGAATGGCACGACGTCCAGTAGCATATTGTTCTGCTACTTTGGATTCAGTGGCCGCAGCGTTGCCAGGCTGTTTAAAAGCAGCAGCAGCTAATTGTGTGAGTTTTGAACAGAGTGAAGCAATTGTGATGGGACATCCAGTAAAGGTGTATGTGCAACATTCAGTTGAGATCCTTTTGACACGTACAAGGACACAGTATATTACCTCTAGTCGGCTGACTAAGTGCGAAAGAGTGATTTTGGGTGCTGAAAATGTGACTGTGGTAAGATGCACAACAGTAAATCCGGCAACCCTGTTGCCAAATTCATATTGTGAGGAAGTAAGAGAAGAGGTGGATCATGATTGTTTGGATGTGACAGAGTTGTGCACAAAACCCAGGCCCGATATTGAGGACGTACCATTAGAAGTACCAGACTTTGAGATGTTTGTTGATGGATCATGTTTAAGAAATGAGAAAGGAGAATTGTGTTCTGCCTACGCTGTTTGCACCAAAGCGGGACTTCTAGAAGCATCCTGTTTAAAGGGGGTAAACTCTGCCCAAATTGCTGAATTGATAGCTCTGATAGAGCGTGCAAAATTTCCAAAAGCCTGAGGGTAACCATATTTACTGACAGTCAATATGGTTTCGGGTTGTCAATGGTTTCGGACAGCTATGGATGCAAAGGGGATTTCTGACTTCTTCAGGTTCCCCTATAAGAAACAGCAAAATTGTAAAAGATTTATTGGATGCTTTACAATTGCCCAAAAGAATTGCAGTGGTCAAATGTTCCGCACATAAATCAGGAGATGATTATGTGACGAAGGGCAACAGGTACGCGGATCAAGTAGCGCATTTCTGTGCAGGAAATTTAAATGCTCTAAACAGAGGGATGGAAAAGGAAAATACCAATTGCCATCTTATGTTTTCTTCTTCATTTGAAACTTGGGACGAAATTAGACAGCTACAGGAAGAAGCAAGTGATGAGGAAAAGGGAATTTGGATAAATTCAGGCTCCAGAAAGAGAGCAGAAGACCAAGTGTGGGTCTATATAGATGAAAGACCAGTCATGCCAGACAGTTTACTATCCCAAATGGCAAGGGTATACCATGGAATTGCACATGTTGTAAGAGATGCTATGATCAGGCTCTTCAAGCAATCATGGTATAACCCAAAGTACAGGGCCATTGCAGAGAGTCTCTGCCTGAGGTGCGTCACCTGTCAGCAACAAAATCCAAGCAGAAAGACAGTTGTTAGTTGGGGACGAATTAGATAAGCAGCAGGACCATTCACCCGACTCCAGTTGGATTTTATTGAGCTCCCCCTAAATATGTGTTGGTTGCTGTCTGCTTGTTCTCTCGCTGGGTGGAGGCCTATCCAACATGAAGGAATGACAGTCTAACAGTTGCAAAGCTGCTTCTAAGAGAATTGATCCCTAGATTCGGATTTCCAGTCACTTTAGAAACAGATAGAGGAACCCATTTTAACAATGAGACAATTCGGATGATTTGTGCAGCATTACAAATTGAGCAGAAATTGCATTGTGCCTATCGACCCGAAGCATCTGGAGTGGTTGAGCAGTTAAATGGCACAATAAAATCTAGATTAGGAAAGGTGTGTGCATCCACAACACTGAAATGGCATGATGCTTTACCACTTGTATTGATGAGTCTTAGAAGCATTCCTGACAAAAAGACGGGTTTGAGTCCCCACGAGATCCTAATGGGAAGAGCAATGAGACAAGCATTTATACCAGCGAACAAACTGATGAATATATCTGATGATCTAGTGCTTGACTATTGCAGAGGATTGGCTGATCTGGTGCGTTCTGTGTCTCACCAGGTGTGAGAAAATGCCACTACGACACAGCCGAATAAAGCTCATGATCTGAGTCCTGGAGAGTGGGTTCTCGTGAAGAAACACATGAGGAAATAGTGTTTAGAACCCAGGTGGAACGGACCTAACCAGGTGATTCTAGTGATGACGACAGCAGTGAAGTGTGGTGGTTTGTCAAATTGGATCCATGCAAGCCATACCAAACGAGTCCCAAGTCCACTTGAAAGAAAAGAAGAGCAGCAAGTGGTAAACCAAAGCCAGAGACCAAAGGCTGAAGTGTGTGAAGATGAAGAATCTAGAGTAACAGATTCTGAAGAACAAATAGATGACGAACAGCCGAGCACAAGTCAAGTAGAGTGGGCACCAGTTACTGGGTCTCATGAGACTGCTGTAGAACCAGAAGAAAGGGAAGTTACTGAAAGTCAAGAAGAAGAACAGATAGAAGAAAGGCCAAATAAAAGAACCTATGAACCAGATGAAGAAGGTGAAAAAGTAGTTCAATCTAAAAGACCGAGAAAAGGTGACAATTGGCCAAGTGGGGTGAAAAGACTAAAATACACTCTTGTGAGGAGAAAGTCAAAAAGAAGAACAGTGCAACTTAATGAGGTCTCAAGTCAAACCGAACAAGAAGAGTCAGGAGAAGATTTAGTACAAAAAACAAGGTGAGTAAGAATTCCAAGCAAGAAATACACAGCACCGGAATGGATGTATGTGATCTTGGAAGAAATTGAAAGCTCAGATCCAAGTGAAGAAAAAGACTGTACAGGCACTGAGCAAGTGGATGAAAGCAAATTAAAACCACCTTAAAAAGAACTGTGAAAAATTAAGGTGAAACCTTGCCAGACGAAATGAATGGAAAGACTCAAAAGATTTAAAGAAAAAGAAATAAAAGAAAGGGGTAAAGAAGAAAGCCTTGAAGTGTAGGATTACACTATTTTTCAGAAAATTATTTGTTAGTAAATTTAGAGCTTTTTATAGATTTAGTTTTTTATATTTTTTTAGTAGAATACAAAATGGCCGAAGCAAAAGTAACTGAACATCCAAAATCTAGCCTAAAACGTAGATGTATTAAAGCTTGCTTATGTAGTGTCTTTTTACTGACATTTATGTGGATATTATTAACTGTCATTGTACCTATTCTAATGGTAACTAATAATGGAAACAAAACTAATGATGTAATAAGTGAAAGAGTGAGTGATGTTAATAAATAAACCCCTAATACTAACATAGAACAACTAGATGGAAGTATTTTTCATCATGATAAATCAATTAGTGATTTCTCGTTAAATGTTTTTACAAAATTGTTGTACGAGTATGTTAATACAATGAATGTGAGTGATTGTTATGTGTGCATGCAATTACCTTCGTCTGTCTCACAGGGGGTGACCTAGCATCACCTACCTTTAACATATGGTGTGTCGTGCATTGTTTTAACCAGCCTATTCTACGTGACGGGGAAGCTGGAGTATCATTATTCCAATATAGATTTAGTATTTTCAGAAATACCTATTATAAAGGTACTAAACAAGGTTTTAAGTAGTACAAATGCACGTTATATGGGAGAATTCTTCCATATTATCAAGACACTAGATATAGGATATGCTTACAAAAACAATCTAACATGTAGTTTTCGGGTTGAAAAAAAAGTGTTCATAGATATGGTAGAGTATAGAAGAGAAAGTTTCCAAAGAAAAGCTGCTGAACAGAAGTCACAGGTACCACCCTAGGCGTTTAGAGAAGGGAATTATGAGAAAGGCGAGACATATGCTGCAATGTCGCTGGACTGGTATAAAAAGGGGAAAATCTGTTTGCTTAGACTGAAATCTAACTATAATAATTATTTAATTGGTTCTAGTGAATGTGAGCATACTTACCAAATTACTGGAGGTTGGGGATTGAAGGGCGGAACTGATCCTGTTTTTGCAGGAGTCTATTATGTGTGTGGTAAGAAAGCCTATTACAGGTTACCTGCACATTGGTATGGTAGTTGTTATTTTGCAATTGTTTTCGCAAAGGTCTACCATGTAGACAAAAGTAATAACAGAATCAATGAAATAAAACAAGGACTAACACGTAAGAAGAGAGCTAGTTTCTCAGAAATAGTAGGTGATATTTTTGGTGCACTGATACCATCAGTTGGAGTCGTTCTGAATTTACATAAAATTCGAAAATTGTCCACAGTGGTTGATCGTTTATCGACAGATACTGCTGGTGGGTTTTTGATGATTGACACCGAAATGGTTGCAATCAGATCAATGGTTTTGCAAAATCGACTTGCCCTTGATATCTTATTGGCAAAAGAGGGTGGAGTCTGTGGCATGTTGAAAATTCAACACTCCTGTACTTATATCCCTGACAAAAGTAAAGGTATTGAGGGATATATTAAGAATATTACGAAATTACATGAAGACTTGACCCAACTGGAGGTTGACGGTGTCTGGGAGAGACTTGGTAAGAGTTTATCTTCGGTAGGTAAATTGTTTACTACCTTTGGAAGTAGTTTATTAGGAAAAATAATAATACCAATGATTTCAGTAGCTGGAGTAGCATTAGTAATGATAATCTTATACAAATGTTGTAAGTGTCAATGTGGAAGAAAAGAGATGACAGAAGCAAATGACAAACGAAAAGCAAGAAAGAGAAAAAGAGATGAAATAGAGCTAGAAGATATGAAAGGAGATTACTGTGACGAGATGAAGGAGTTAGATGAGAAGTTGATTAAAAGAGAAAAGAGTACTGATCTTTAGATAGATAAAGATGGCACTTGGTATGGTGGGTTTTTTATGATGGCTCCAGGAAGCCATCAGAGGTGGGATTGATGGAGCAGGGTTTCACAAAAAGAAACCTGCTCGAATAACTCCCCCATAATACTTATTAACAGTGTGCAGTGAAAAACTAACACGCAATTCACATGAGCTGCATAGGAAACCACTTTGCGCATGCGTGCACTAATGTGAACTAATGCATGAAAGAACCAGGCCGCATTTTACATTGCGTTTCAAAAGAAACTAAATTAATGCACGTTTGTGCCGCATTTCGCATCTTGCATCTTGCTTAAAAACGATAATAAATAATGGCACTTTGCATGAAGCTTATGCTAAGAAAATATTAACAGGGAATAGTGTAAAGGTAAACAGTGAAAGATGCATTTCCACGTAATTAATAAATGTATGTGTTTATTTCGTCATAGTGAGCCGAATGGGCCTGTATGTTCTTAAATTGACCGGATAGATGAGGGGCTGAAAAATTAGCAAAAATGACCTGACAAGACAGACAGAAGTGCTGAGCGTTGCGGATGATGAATAAAAGTTCAAGGTTGATCAGCTCAGAGAACATTGTTTGCCTGCCAAAAGATGAGACTGGCCGTGAGAGTCAAGACTTCGTCCACAGACATGACTGAGAAATTAATGAAATGTAGCAAGAACAAATTTGTATGGACTGGTCAACAAATACGCAATGGGAAAGGAAGTAGAACAATGAGCATGAAGAATTTTGAATGAAATCACGGTGGTGTGATACACCACCTCCCCGAGCATCCAATGAGCAGTTGAGTTCTGTGCAATGTTTCAATTATTGTGGGTTGGACATGTAGGTTTTAGGGTATAACTGGGGTGCTTTTGGGGGTGTGGTTAGAGTGCAGGGAGCAGCAGCGGTAGGACATTGAGAGGGGAGATGCGTCGCAGTCCGTCGGTTTGCAGAGTGGCCTAGCTGTTCCTGTCCTTGTCCTGTCCCGTTCCTGAATTCTTTGATTCCTGATGCTATGTCAGGAGACCCCCACTACTCCCTTGGCCAGGGGGGTGGTATTTCATTGATCTTTGGGTTTGTATTATCTGATAAAGTGTAGCGCTGGATCAGTACGCTTAGTTCCTGTTGGTCTGTTTGTGATGTTTGGGGAGATGTATGTTGGATAGTGCCTGATGTGAGTTGTAGCCTTTCCAAATACATCTCCTCCCACCCATCCCAGCTAAGTCCTCTGAGACTATGGCTAACTTGCAGTGAGGGCAAGTGTACAAGCAAGGATGCTGGCACTGGTGCATGGTGTTAAACTTGAATCCAAAACCCAACAAGGCCTTGTGCCCCAAACACCATGCACCAGTATCAGGCATCTTGCTAGTGCACTTCCATTCACTGTCAGGTAGGCATAGGCCCAGTTGAAGAGGTTATTCGGGGTGAGTGTAGGAGTGTTTGCCATTACTCCAACTCCCACCAGGCTCTGTCCTTCACACACTCTTCCCACCCAGAGACAACTGACCACATATCAGAATGGGTTCCTGACAGTGATTGGAAATGTATTATCAAGCTGTGTGACACTTGCGCCTGGTTTGTGATTTTGCCACACATCCCAACAGTGTGTTGTGGCCAACACAGCAGTCCACAGTGTCATCTATCTTACCATTACATATCCACTTACTGTCAGGTATGCTTAGTTCTAGGTGGGCTGTTTGTGCTGGTTGGATAGAGAGTGTAGGACAGGGCCTGCTGGGAGATGTAGTCAGGCCTCATACTCCTCTAACCACCCATCCTAAACAGCCCACAAAAACTATGCTTACCTGACAGTGAGTGGAAGTGCACTTACAAAATGGCTGACACTGGTGCCTGTTGTCTAACTTGACTGCAACACCATGCAGCAGTGTCAGCCACCTTGCCAGTACACTTTCCCTCACTGTGAGGTAAGCATAGGCCCAGAGTAGTTAGACTGGCTGTGTGTGAGGATGAATATTTGAAATGGCTAGAAGTCACATCAGGCCTTGTCCCACACACACCTTCCCACCCATCAGCAAAAGCCTACTTGAAACTCAGCTTCCCTGACAGTGAGTGTGAATGTACTTGCAAGATGTCTGTCACTGATGACTGGTGCCTATTTGTCCACAACTCCCGGCAGGGCGTAGCTGTCCAGACACCAGTCCCCAATTTCAGCCATTTTGTCAGTACATTTCCACTTACTATCAGGTAAGCATGGTTCCTGGTGGGCTATTTGTGCTGGTTGGGAGGAGGAGTGTGTGCCCTGACTCCATCTCCCATCAGACTCTGTCCACCACATACCTTCCTACCCATCCCACGTATCTTACCTGTGACTCTGCTTTCCTGAAGGTGAGTGTAATGTGCTGCCAAGATGTCTGACACTGGTTACTGGTATCTGATTTGTCCACAACTCACCAACAGTGCCTTGAGCTACAAACAGCAGTCTGCAGTGCCAGTCATCCTGCCAGTACATTCTCATTGACTGTCAGTGAAGCTCTGTTCTATGTGGGCTTGTTGGTCTGGGTGTGAGCAAGATTGTTTGCTCTGACTTCAACTCCCATCATGCCCTGTCCACCACACACCTTCCCAGCCAGACCAAACGGCAGACCTGGGACTATGCAGTCCCTGATAGTGAATGGAAATATACTGGCAAGATGGCTGACACTGGTGACTGGTGTTTGGAGCACATGGCCAAGATGTGATTAGTAGTCAACTCTGACACCAGGCACCTATGTCAGACATGTTGATAGTACTCTGCCCCTCATTGTCTGATCACCTCTCTATCTGGTATGCTGTTAGAGCTGTGTGGGAAGGTGGGTGTGGGCACAGGCCAGATGGGGCTTGTAGTTGCAGCAAACACTCCTCCTCACACACAGCCCAAACAGACCCACTGGAACTATACATCCCTCACAGTAAGTGAAAATGTACTAGCAAGATGGCTGACACTGCTGCATGGTGTCTAGAGCACAAGGCCTTGATGGGAGTTGTAGTCAAACCAAACAACATGCACTAGTGTCTGACATCTTGATAGTAGACTTCCATTCACTGTCAGGTAGCCATAGGCCCAGATGAGCTATTTGGGCAGTGTGGGAGGAGGATTGTTTGCATTTACTACATCTCCCATCAGGCTCTGTACTACACACACCTTCCCACCCAGCCCAACCAGGCCAACAGGAAAAGTGCTGTCCGGACAATGAGCGCAAGTGTACTTGCAAGATGTCTGACACTTGTGCATGGTGTCAGAGTTGACAACAACTCCCAACATGGCCTTGTGCTCCTCACACAAGTCACCAGTGTCAGCCATCTTGCCAGTAGATTTCCACTCACCAACAGGGACATCATAGTCCCAGGTGGCCTGGTTTGGCTGTGTGTGAGGGTATGTGTGGGACAGGGCCTGATGGGAGATGTAGTCAGTGCAAACACTCCTCCTCCCACACTGCACTAACAGCTCATCTGGGCTTCTGGCTAACTGACAGTTGATGTAAGTCTACTGTCAAGATGTCTGACACTGGTGCCTCTCGTTGACTTGACCACAACTCCCATCAAAGCATTGTGCTCCTCACACTAGTCCCCAGTGTCAGCCATCTTGCCAGTACATTTGCTCTCACTGTCAGGAAAGCAGAGTTCCATTGGGGCTGTTTGGGGTGTGTGTGAGGAGGAGTGTTTGCTGCGACTACAAGTCCCATGGGGCCTGTGCCCAGGCCCGCCTTCCTAGCCATCCCAAACAGCCTACCTGTGACTCAGCTTTCCTGTGTGTGAGTGGAAAAGTACTAGCAAGAAATCTGACGCTGGTGCATATTGTTTGGAGAAAAAGGCCTTGGTGTGAGTTTGTGAGAAGTATGTACATGTCAATAGTTTGGTGCATTTTCAATTTCATTGAAGGTATATTTGTTGTCAATCTGACATACATATCACATGCTCTTTTCTATGTTAAAATAGTCATGTGTTTAACTTTATCCATTACACTGATGTCTCTAGGGGTGTAATTGGTAACTTTATTTGAATGTGGATTGGGTACTTACCAGTCTTTGGTGCTTCTGTGAGTCCATAGACGCTTTCTGGCGGAAGGATGGCACGCACCTTATCCTCCCAGGAAGTGAAGTAGACAGGTTGTGCAGGAGGGCCACTGCCAGTCTATTGGCTTTGGGAGTGTTCTCTGCCCAGCAGTTTCTTGACCCTCCTTCGCACATCGTAGTACCTGTTCCTGATATCATCCATTGTGCTCATGCAAGATGCTTCAGCATTCACCTTGTTGACTATCCTAGCACACATCCTATTTCTCTGGGATAGGGTGGTCTGTTGGAATTGGTTCCCAAATAACTGTGGCTGTACTCTGACAATTTCATCTACACGCACTCACAACTCATTATCTGTAAAACGTGGCTGCTTCCTTTTGGCCATGGTGAGGGAGAAGGTGAAGGTGAGGGTGAGTGTGTGTGAAGATGAGGGTGAGTGTGAATATGAAAAAGAGAGTGTGTTTGTGAGAATTTGTATGAATGTGTGAAGTGTGAGTGTGTGAGGCACAGAGGCACAGAGGCAGAGAGCAGGAAATGTATGGTGGTGGCTCCTTGGAACTATTAGCAGTTGTAGCAAAGGATCATGGTCATGGTGTTGGCCCTTTATATAGGTGGATATGTGGGTGTGGCTGTTTTTTTAAATTTTAATTTGGCGTTGCCAATGGTTGTTTTGACTGTTTTTGACTTTTCCCCCTTGACATTTGATACACAGACCAACACGGTTCCGAAACTGTGTCGGATGCATCGTCATCTGCTCGCGGGATAAACCGAGTCTGATTCGTAACCGGAATGCTATTCTTGAGCGCTTCCGAATAAGTCGGTCGCATCGGGCCTGTTTCTGGACGTTTCGGTCGGACGGATTGCGTTCCGTATGACACGGTTGGAGTTTAACATGCAAAGCATCGTACTCCTTGCTCGGAAGGCTTGCGGTCGAGTCGGTCTGAAAGCATTCTGGAACCGATTCGGTGGGAATGCTTTCCGAACAAGTTCGGAATCGGGCCCTTAATAGTGAATTAAATTGGGCCAACTCAATTAGGAATATAGGATGGGCCTCATTTACAGAAAAATTTCGCAGTGCAGCACTGCAAACCATTTTGTTGCGCCGAGCTGCATCATTTTAAAAGCACAGGGATGCATCATATCAACAACAATGCAAAGCATCTGTGTGCTTTTCCCTGCGCTGGTGCACAATTGCTGCCATACGCCAGTGCAGGCACCCACGCGTCATGTTGCAAGGGTGCTTGCATTGCGTGGATGATTGTTTTTGTGAAGAAAGAGACACCTTCTTGCACAAAAACAATCATTGATGGCATTATCCTCTTTCTATGTGCACTGCAGAATGTAGCATGCATAGAAAGATGAAAAAAATAGGAGAAATAAAAGTATTTCGCCTGATGCACCACTCCTACGCCTCCCCTGGGAAGGCATGGGATTCTGATGCATTCCCAGCTTTACAAAACTTTGTAAATCTGGGAATGTGTCAGGTTCGATGGATTTTGTATTGGAACACCCACAGCAACACCAATGGTAAGCCGCTTTCATGTAGAGTAATGCGTGAAAAGGGCCCATATTTACAAGGCCATGAAAGGTCATGCAGGGTGTAGGAAAGTAGGATCTGCTTTTATGGTTACCCCCACTTTTTGCTTGATGTAATGCTGTTTCTAACTAGTATGACTGGGATCCTGCTAATCAGGACCCCAGTCTCTCTTCTTTCTCCCCTAAATTGTTATGGTAAGTACTTAGCTACATCCCATATTGAATACTGGGTACCCTTATCAGTCCCTAGTATATGGTTTAGGTACCCAGGGCATAGGTACCCCAAGGGTCCCCCTTAGCCTGAAGCATGTATTATGCCACCTATGGGAGACCATTCAAAATATCTCTACAGGCCTGCCATTGCAGCCTGTGTAAGCTGGTGCTAGCACCACTTACGAAAGATATCGTTTTCCCTATATCTAAGGTCACTGCAATCAAAAGCTATGTCACCCCTACAGCAGGCCTTTTCAATCCTGAAGGCAGGGTGCTCAGTTTTTAGTGTGAGGTGCCCCAGCATGAGCAGGACACCCCTACAGCCTTCATAGTTCATTCTCCTGGGTTGTAAGTGAGACAGCCCTAAAAACATAGAGAGGGGCACTTCGTCATTTGTCGGTGACCATCTTGAAACTGGCTGTAACGAACCCTGTCATGTTTAGTATCAAACATGTTGGAATCATTCCCCACACCATAAACGGTGTATGAGGTAGGATTCCAAGCACTGTAAAGGCCCCCCGGGAGGCCCTCAGTGCTTCCAGTACCAGTCTTCTAGACCCAGACAGCACAACATGGCTGCTGCCGACCAGAGACACGAATCTGCCCTCCTGCTTCTGAGCCAAGCTTGAGCAGGGGAAGGCAGAACAATAGGCATCCTGTCACAGGGAGATGTGACTACCTCCCAGACAAGCTTTTGTGTATTGGGGCAGTGTGGGAGCACTTGCCAGCGCCACATAGTCTGTGTGCTGGGCACATTTGGTGCCCTCCATGCATAGTCCAGTTCAAACCAGTTCAGGGAGCCATTGGCTCCTGCTCTGGCACAAAATTGGACAAAGGACACGGGAGTATCCCCCCCTTGTCAAGCCCCTCCTTAGGGAGGGAGCCCTGAATCACCCCAACCATTTCCTTAGGGTACTTAACGGCTTACCTGAGGGTGGGTCCCTAGATTCGTCATGGGACACAATTCAATTCAGACACCACTTCAACTTCGACCGTCTGGGCATTCTGGACTTCACTCTGGGCATCAAGGCTGCAACCGGGAAAACTCCTGCGGCTCCTGATCTCTTCACCCTGCTTGTCTGCTGCAACATCGGTGCCTGGCTCCTTACAGGAAAGCTTCCAAGGCCTGTGGGCATCCAAGACACAATAAGGAATCTCCCTTGAAGTGAAGGAGTCACTTCCCTGCATCTGCAGGCACCACAACTAAGCTGACAGGTCTGCTGATCCTGGGCTCCCAGGGACTCTGAAAGGCTCAGCAACACAGGTGGTGGCTCTTCACATCCCTCTAGGCCTGCCCTGTCCTCTCGTCAAGTTTGAGGCCAGTATCCCTCGTTGGAGCTGCAGGAACCGAACTCCTGTGCACCGCGTTGACTTGCAATTGCAAAGGCTTGTTGGCTTCCTTCCACCAAGATCTTCGGGCTCTAAGTAGGCCCAACCTCTACCATCTCCAGTGATCATGATCTTTATCCTCACCACATCACTTGCATCGTGAGCCTGCATCTTTGGTGAGCTGCTCGGGGTCCTCTGTGACTCCATTGCCTCCGGCCTGTTGGTACTCTTGAGGGTCACCTTTGAATTCTTTTGGGCTCCCCTGATTGCATGGGGCCTGGCCTGACTCCCCTGCTTGTGTTGAGTCTCCTGGACCTTGCTGGTCCCGACATTGCACCTTCTTCAACTTCCTCATGGGTTGCAGTTGCCAAGTCTTGTTGGTGCTCCCGCCGGACACCGACCCCTCAACTCTCGACATCTGCAGTGGGACAGCTTGTGTACGACTCCTGGTCTTCCACAGCATTGCCTGGTCCACACAGATGCAGTCTCAAAGTCACTGTCACCACCCCTGCAACACCTGACATCGGTGTGTATTTGTCTTCTGTGCCTCCTGGTCCCCCCTGAGTAGCATAGAATCTGTTCCCCTGCTTACAGGTTCTTCATATCTTGAATCCACCTTTGGGCTCCACCGGACACTTTCACCTTCCCCCGCAACAACAGCTTCCTGAAGTCCTCCATTGGGTTCGACTGCGGTTCCTGACACCACTTCACACCTATGCACCCGCTTTCCCTGGTGCAGGTAACCTGGTTCCTAAGGTATCCACGGCTGGGGTGCCTCTCCAACCTCTTGTCTGTCATGGGGTTTCTTCAGGGTCCACTGGGAAGGGTCCTCTCTCTTTTAAATTGCAACCGTGACTTACCCATTGACTTGTACAGAGAACGCAGTTGTGTTCCCACACTGCACATGACCTCCGTGGGACTCCTAGATACTCACAATGTTGGTTGCTGTTGACTAGTTTGTGAAGCCTACTTTCTTAGTAAGGATTGTGGCTAGCTGCAGGATGATTGCTCAGCTGTTGTTGGTATGCTTTTCTAGTCTTCCCCTGACCATGATTATGAGACTGACTCTGCATCTGAGGCAGAGGAGGCAGTGGAAGATTCTGGCAGTGAATTTTCTGTCTGAGAGGAATCATCGGATGATGAAGCCACTCTCAGTGCAGATGAAGTGCCTGTTTTAGAGGAGGACATTGACCTGCCAATAGTGCAGCAAGAGGCATTTGGACTGCAGCCTCAGGCTAGAAGGCTTCCCATTGGAAGAGCTGAACTCTGGGTTGCCCCAGACATGGTGCAGCCGGCATTGCTTGACCTTACTGGTGTCCCAGGGTGTACAGTGGATACTGAAAACTTTCTGCCTATACATTTTTTTTAGTTTTTTATGGATGATGTATTTTTGGGGGAGATTGTTGAGCGGGCTAATTTGTATGCTGAGCAGTATTTGAGGGACAACAGTGCCAGACTTAGGCCCTATTCTAGACCTACCCGGTGGATTCCCACAAATCTGGAAGAGTTGAAGAAGTTCTTGGGTTTAACTTTTTTGATGGGCTTGATAAGGAAGCCATTGATGTCTTCATATTGGTCTACCAGACCCTTGATGGCAATGGCTATATTTTCGGCAATCACGAGTCGTGATCAGTATTTGCTTCTGCTTCAGATGCTGCATTTTATTGATAATGGTTTAGCATTAGCACGAGATCACCCTGATTGTGACCATCTTTTTACCATTTGTCCTGTCCTTGTAGATCGATTTTCTAAGATCTATGCTCCAGGGTAAGAAATATTAGTGGATGAGTAGTCGATCCTGTACAAGGGCAGCTTGGTTTTTAGGTAGTACATTCCTAGCAAGAGGGCACGCTATGGAATTAAGATGTATATGATGTGTGACAGTAGGACTGGATATGTCTCTAATTTCAGGGTGTACACTGGTAGGGATTCCAGGATTGACCCCCTTGGTTGCCCGTCCACTTTCAAAGTGAGTGAGGAAATTATGTGGGAACTTGGTAGAGGACGTTTTAACAAAGGTCACCATTTATATATAGAGAACTTCTACACTGATGTGCAGTTGTTCAGAGTGGACACTGTTGCTTGCAGCACAATCCACTCTAACTGCAAAGGTTTCCCAAAGGAACTAGTTTTTCAAAAGCTTAAGCGAGGACAGTGCAGTGCGTTGAGTAGTGAGGAACTTCTAGCTGTGAAGTTTACAGACAGGAGAGATGTCTACATGCTGACTACCATCCATGATGAAGTACTTCACCTGTGAGTTTATGGGGTCAGGTTGCTGAACTGCGCAAGCCTGTGCGCATTTTGGACTATAATAGGCACATGGGTGGTGTTGGAACCTTACACTGCTATTCGTAAGGCTTACATTTGGTATAAGAATTTGGCTATCCATCTTTTCCACTTAGCAACTTTTAATGCTTTTGAAGTGTTCAACAATTGTTCTCCTGAGTCAAGTATGACCTTTGTGAGAGGTAGCGATCACATCCAAGTTGCGACTAGTACAGCTCAAAATACTCTACAGAATTTACTATACCAGAACCACTCTCTACAAAATAGGAAGAGCTCCTACCCAACTCTGCCTACGGCAATGTGGGGCGATTGGTACCTTCTTTCATACTCTCTGGGAGTGCCCCACAATAAAATCCTACTGGAAATCGGTCATGAACACCATTACAAGAGTTAGCGGGAAACCAGTCCCTCCTGAGCCCAAACGCTGCATACTAAATATTTGGGAGGCGACAGATCTCAACTCCATAGCGCAAACATGGGCGACACTGGGAATGATGCTGGCTAAGAGAAACATTGCCCGTGCGTTGGGGATGGGCTGCTGCACCCACACACACGGAATGGTGTAAAGACATGGACAGGGCCATGGTGGCGGAAAAGACGGTGTATGTGCGTAAAGGTTGTCCGAAAAAGTGGATTAAATTGTGGGGAGGATGGAACACTTACAGAGGGGGCCTATGTGAACTACCGACAGTGCCTCATGAACCGGAACTGCCTTAATGTAAAGGACACTAAAATGTGTGTTGCCATACACGCAAGCGCAACAAGTATGAGATGTTATGATGACCCTGACAAATGATATGTACTGTATGTGACGATATATACCTGCTATATGTGATGAACATGAACAACGTAATTGTGCCATATATGTTCAATACATTTTTTTTTTAAAGTATGACCTTTGTTAAGTTTCAGGAGTCTGTGATAGGCAGCCTTGTTGTAGTGGAACAGGCAAGTGTTCCTAGAATTAGAGTGGTGAAGGATGTGGCTAGATTGAAAGATTGCCACTTTGCTGATCACATTCCTCACACGCCCACAAAAGACTTTCCCAGTAGGAAATGTAGAGTATGTTGGAGAAGAGGTATGCGGAAGGAGACTCGTATGTACTGCCCCAAGTGTCCTTCTAAACCTGCACTGTGTGCCTGCTGGTTTTAGAAAGTATCATACGCAAAATAATTTATTTGATCATTCATGAGTGTTAAAGTGAACTGCCTTGTCTGTATTGTTTTATATTTTTTGTTGAGTTTCAAGGTTGACATTAGTGCGATGTATTTAGTTTCAGATTTTATGTTTACAGATTTGTATCTACTTACAATTTGTTTGTGTTTTCTTTTTTGTATAAAAAAAATTGACAGCGTTGTAGGTTGATTGGTGCTTGGCTGGTGGTGTGTGTAGACTGGTGCTTGGCTGGCCGTGTTCGTAGACTGGTGCTTGGCAGTGGTGTGTGTAGACTGGAGCTTGGCTGGCAGCGTGTGTGGACTGGCGCTTGGCTACCAGTGTGTGTGGACTGGTGCTTGACTGGCGTTACGTGTGGACTGGCGCTTGCCTGGTGGTGTGCGTGGACTGGCACTTGGCTGGTGGTGTGTGTAGACTGATGCTTAATTGATGGTGTGCGTGGACTGGTGGTTGACTGGGGGTGTGTGTGGACTGGCACTTGTCTGGCAGTGTGTGTGGACTGGCACTTGGCTGGCAGTGTGTGTGGACTGGCACTTGGCTGGCAGTGTGCGTGGACTGGTGCTTGGTTGGTGGTGTGGGTGGACTGACACTTGGCTGGCAGGGATTGTTGACTGGCACTTGGTTGGCGGTGTGTAAGTAGTGACTTGCTGCTGGTCACTACACTCACTGGTAGCCAAACGCCAGTCCACACAATCCATCAGCCGGTGTGGTTGCGGTTTCAGGCATGTGGGCATATGAAAGTGATGGGCCTTTGAATAACGCTGTCTGTTGATGTGAGTGTTGTAATGTGCTTGGCCCGTGGCTGGCGGTATGAATGGTTTTGTGTGTGTCACACATATGAAAGGTGTATGAATGGCCTGTAAAGCAGTTGGGGTCTTGACGTGGCTTTACAACTCATGAGCTGTGAGTCACTGGTACAGTTTTTTGTCATTTCAATTATTAACAGTGTATTTCATTTTTGTGAAATCTCTTGCTAGTAAACTTTTATGTGTGTGTGTGTGCTTGAGGAATAGATGGTTGTGCAGTAATAATGGTCATTTCTGTCTTTCTCTGCCATAGTGTACATTCCCTCTAGGAAAAATCTACCAACCATAGATATTTTTGTATACTAAATACCCAGTGGAGTACACAGTGGTGTCTCTCTCGTGGCTCCCAACAAGTTATCTTACCCACAATGTCCAGCAAACCTCAAAACGTGACTAACGTCACATTTTCCTTGCATTACAGTGCGATAATTTTCCAGATTTAGAAAGAAACCACAAACTTCGTACTAAACAGCATTTTCCCAAGTCTCCAGATACAAATGGTACGTCACTTGTGTGGGTGAGCCAAGTACCCGCAGTAGGGAAGGGCCCAAAAGTTATTGTGGAGACATCAAAATTATCTATCACAAATAAACCTGGCTTTGCAAGGGGGTCACCTGGGTTTTGGTCCCAGGCTCAGAGGCCATCTAGGGAAACATTACTAACCACACATTTATGAAAGCTAGACAGCTAGGGGAGTCCAGGGAGGTATGGCTTGCGTGGATCCCCCAACGTTATTCTACCCCGAACCCCCTGCAAACCTTAAATGTAGCTGAAAAATCTAATGTTTCCCACATTTCTGTGTGGGAAAGGTATGGGATCACTGGGCTGACACTAATTTTTCACCACCCAGTGTTTCCCCAGGTCTCCTGATAAAAATGGTTCCTCACTTGTGTGGGTGGGCCAAGTACCCGCGGCAGGGAAGGACCCAAAACCTATTGTGGAGACATCAAAATTATCTATCAGAAAACGACCTAGTTTTGCAAGGGGGTCACCTGCGTTTTTGGTCCTGGGCTAAGCGGCCATCTATGGAAACCTACCTAACCCAGACATTTCTGAAAACTAGACAGCCAAGGGGAGTCCAGGGAGGTATAGCTGGCATGGATCCCCCAACGTTTTCCTACCCAGAATCCCTCAAACAAAGTTTGGGCTTTGCAAGGTATTGTGGGTAACAGAACCTGGTGAGAGGCGCACAAGTCACCCCATCCTGGTTTCCCCTGGGTGTCTAGTTTTCACAAATGTACAGGTTTGCTTGGTTTCCCTAGGTGCCAGCTGAGCTAGTGCCAAAATGCTACAGCTATGTACATTGCAAAAAAAAGGGTCAGTTTTCAGTGGAAAAATGTGATCTGTCCACGTTGCGTTTTGGACTGTTTCCTGCTGTGGGTACTTGGCCTACCCACACAAGTAAGGTGCCATTTTTATTGGGAGACTTGAGGGAATGCTGGGTGGGTGCAATTTTGTGGCACCACGCAGATTCCAGAATTTTCCTTTACGGAAATGTGAGGAAAATGTGTTTTTTGGCAAAGTTTGAGGTTTGCAAGGGATTCTGGGTAACTGGATCTAGTGAGAGCCACACAAGTAACACCATCCTGGATTTCCCTGGGTGTCTAGTTTTCAAAAATGTTTAGGTTTGCTAGGTTTCCCTAGGTGCCGGCAGACCTAGGGTCCAAAATCTACAGTTAGGCTGATTGTAAAAAAGGCTCTGTTTTCACTGGAAAAATGTGATGGGTCCATGTTGTGCTTTGGGCCATTTCCTGTTGCAGGGACTAGGCCTTTCCACACAAATGAGGTACCATTTTTATCAGGAAACGTAGGGGAACAAAGAATAGTAGAACAAGTGTTATTGCTCATTGACTTTCTTTGCATATTTGCCTTCCAAATGTAAGACAATGTATAAAAAAGAAGCCATTTTGAAAAATGTCCTTTAATTCACATGCTTGTATGGACATCCACAATTTCAGAGATGTGCAAATATCCTCTGCTTTTAAACTCTATATTCTGTTCCCATTTCAGATATATATAGGTTTCCTTGACACCTATTTTTCACTCTTTATATTTTACCAAATTAATTGCTATATACCCGGTACACAATGAAAAAACATTGCAAGATGAAGCTCAGTAATTGGCTCTGGGTTCCTCAGGTTCTTGGTGAACCTACAAGTCCTATATATCCCTGCAGCCAGAAGGATCCAGGAGATGTAACGGTATATTGCTTTAAAAAATATGCCATGCTTAGAAGAAGTTACAAATACAAAGGTTGGCAGAAATGGCTGTTTTTTCAACTCAATTTCAATATTTTTTTATTTCAACTGGTAATTTTTATTTTGAAAAAACCTTGAAGGATCTACACAAATGACCCCTTGCTGAATTCATAATTTTGTCTACTTTTCAGAAATATATAGTTTTCTGGCATCCCTTATTGCTTTCACAGCCATTTCTACCACTAACTGGAAGTAGTTTGAAAGCCCAAAAAATAGGAAAACAGGCTATTTTCCATTAAAATGCCAAAATCTGTGTAGAAAAGTTTGGTTCATGAAAGAAGGGAAAATGGTGATTATAGCACCACAAACCCTTTGTTGATACCTTTTGCAGCAGGTAAAAAAGCAAATGTTTTCTTCTGCAGCACTTTTCCCCCATTTTTCTGGAATAAACAAAAATTTGCTGTATTTTGGCCAATTTCTTGGTCTCCTCCAGGGAAATCGACAAACCCTGGGAACCTTTAGAATCCTCGAGATGTTGGAAGAAAAGGATGCAAATTTGCCGTGGATACCTTATGTGGACAAAAAGTTACAGGGGCCTAAGGGTGAACTAGTCCATATAGCCACAAAAAGGCTTATAACAGGGGGGGGGGGTTCTAACAATGAAGGGGTTAAAGTCAAATAATTCAAGACAACAAGATCACAGGCAAACTTGTACATGTAAGTACTCAGACACAAAATGCCTCTGCAAGCAACTTAATCATAGATGGAGACAAAGTCAAGATGACACCGACAGGAGCACCTACAAATCAGTCCTCAGAGATTAATATCAACAAATCAAAGTCACCCAACACTGCACATGCCAATCACATTGAAAGCAACACCAACAGTGCCAAGGAAATCTTGGCAATAGTGGAAGACTGCACATCCCCGGGGCCAGGCTCTACTATTATAAACCCCTTTCAGGACCTCTGTACCCAGCTGTCTCTATTCTTCAGCAACAAGATCATCAGCATCTGCAACAACATTGAGCCCCTACTAGACCTTTCCACCTTCCAGGCCCTCCTGCCCATCTTGACCAACTGCCAGAGGACCAACCTGACCACCTGGCCCACCATCATCACTCAATAAACTTCAGCGATCAAGCAATCCATACACTCTAAAGCAAAATCCAAACTCTGCACTTACCACTTCTTCATCAAAGGACTGGACCCATCAGCTTGGCCCTTGCCCTGATCCTGAATGTCTCAATCATAACAGCCACCTACCTGGCTTCCTGGATACCTGGGAACATGCCACAGTACTCCGCCTCCTCAAGAAACCATCAGCAGACCAAAAGCCACTAGCCAACTACTGGCTTATCTTCCTGCTAACCTACCCTGCAGGAGTTAAGGAAAAGATGATAAATGCCAAGCCACCTACCCCAACAACAGTGCCAGCCCATAATGTGGCTAAGCACTGGAGCAGGCCACACAGACACACACATATTGAAACTCACCCATCCACATGCATACTCACTTGCATGCTTCCATTTACAACTGCATAGACATACACCCACCATTCAGAAGCACATAAACACACACATACCCATTCACAGCGCTCAATTGCAAATACACACTTGTAAATACACATACATTCATAAATACACACACACCCAAATATAAAACAAGAAGGTTCTTACCAGGCCACAGCGATGCTGGCAGATCAAGTCGGTGAGGAAGCAGAAGGCACCATAAGGAGCTGGAGGCTTCAGGCAGAGATAACCCAGGTCCTTCTGCCAGCTCCCTCATGCTGCTCGGCTCTCCTCCCATATGTTTGCCCACATCACGAGCTGCTAATTTCCCAGCAACAGTATATTGTTGAGACCGATTGAGCCTATCTTTAATTTTTCACTGTATTTCTGCGTATTTCTTTTCATTTCTATTGTATTTGTGCAGATTTTCTTTCGTATTCATTGTATTTTGCCTATTTCTATCATTTCTCATTTCTATTGTATTTGTGCTTAGTTCCTTTCATATCCATTATATTCTTCCTATTTCTATTGTATTTGTGCTTAGAAATGTTAATATTAGACAATATGATGTTGATGTATTCCCTTGATACATGTACATATAAAAAGGAACTCGCATCTCCGTTGTTGAATTTACCCGATGAGATCTCCTCCTCAACTCTGAGTCAGAAATACGTGGTTAGGCAGGCTCTGTGACCTAGGCCTGAATCAATTGATTGACAGATCACAGGTGGGGGATACATAACCCTTAGACAGAATGCGCGAACAGGAAAACCCAGATCGATCCCACAGATAGGCAGCAGCAACACAATGGTCTCAGGAGATTGGCCCCAATAAAACCTGTTTGGCCGAAGGGGCGTGCATTTATCCAAAACACCATAAAGTCAGATCTTACACTTAGTTAGGAAAACACAGCAAATCAGAGCACAGCATACACACACAGGCAGTGATCACTCGCTCTTCATGCCAGGCAGCTGAACACATGCCCACTGGCCCTACAGTATGTTCAAACAATAACAATGCCCATCTGAGCTTCTTATCATATCCCCGATTTATAGCTGCATGACTAGGCTCAAACTGCCATCACCAAATGAATCTATCAATTGTTTTATAGTACTTCATATAAAGTTTAAAATGATGACTGAAACCAATGTGCTCTGAGACAGTCTTCAAACCCCAACTCTGTTGCTTGATCTCCCACCCGCTGATTTTAATTAAACAACTATTCCTGTTTTGCCAAACACCTCTTGTCTTTCATTTTTTCAAAGGTAAATTCATATTCGAGCAACAGTTCTTTTAGTTTGCCTTGTTTTCTTGCTTATTTCTGAAATCGCTGTGCCATGTGGCTGTTTAGCTCAGTGAGTCTTGCTACTCACTTGCTGTTTTTCCGCTGCCCGCTTCCTGTTTCCCCAGCGCCCCTCCCAGGACCTACTTTATGGAGACTGCAGTGCAGCTGCACTGAGGCTGTGCCCAAGGCAAGCCCATCTGCACCCGTCTGCTCCCAGCATTAGGAACCCTGGCCTGTTGGACACCCACAGGTAATTCTGAGCAGATCTCCAAGCACTGGACCCTGAATGCTGCCTCGAATCTCGCTCCACAGGAGGACTTTTCATGTGCCACCTCTGTCTGTTTACCTGCAACCTAGGACCACCTACTCTCAGGGAAATCCAAACCACTAACACCCTGGAAACACTCTGTTGCTTCCGGATCAATGCTAGATCACTTTGCAAACATGCCACCAAAGTCTGGGATACCATCTTAACCCTTGCCCCAGATGTAACCTTCATTACAGAGACCTGGCTCAACCCCTCCTCAGCCCCTGACATCGCTACCATGATGCCCAATGGCTACACGATGACACACCAGGACTGCACCAACAAATACAGAGGAGGCATTGCCATGATCCACAAAGAATCAATCTGCTGCACCATCAGCAAAGACGACACCACACCGATCATTGAACACCTTCATTTTCAACTCCACACCATTTGCAATTCAACCATCAATGGCACCCTTGCCTACAGACCCCAAGGTCCACTCATCAGCCTTTGCACCACCTTTATAGACTTAATTGCTCCACTCACCCTTTTGTTCTCAGCAGACCCGACCACCACCAAGAACAACTTCCTCAACTGCATAGAGCACGTTGCAGCCTGGATGAAAGACAACTGACTGAAGCTCAACATGGACAAGAGCAAAGTACTGATCTTTGGCAACCATGCCTCCCTCTTGAACGACACTTGGTGGAGCTGAACACGAACCCACATTCACACCAAAAGACCATGCCTGCAACCTCGGCATCATCGTGGATGGCAAACTCACCATGAAATGACAGATCAACAGTCTCCTCCGACTGCTTCCACAATCTCCGCATGGTCAAAAGAATTTTCCTAAATGTCTCCCCATAAGCACAAGAAAAACAGTCACGCAAGCCCTAATCACCATCCGTCTGGACAATGGCAACTCACTGTAAGCAGCAACAACCAATGAACTCATGGGAAGGCTCCAGACGATACAGAATTCAGCAGCCAAATTGATCCTCAACCTGCCTAAATGAACCCACATAACCCTACAGCTAAACAACCACTACTGGCTCCCGATCCAGAAAAGATGCCAATTTAAACTGCTGACATACGCCTACAAAGCCCACCACGACCAAGGACCAGCATACATGAACCACTGCCTAAACGTTCACCAACCATCCAGAAACCTTTGGTCTGCCTCCCTCGCCCAAACACCGCACATCCGTTGTAGCCACAGCTGAGGCCGCTTCTCCTCCCACCTAGCCTCTAAGTCCTGGAACACTCTCCCTCTCTGCTTCCGAGCTTCCTCCCTGGTGACGGACTTCAGAAAGAGACGCAAGACCTGGCTCTGCCACTAAGTCCAGCAACCCAGTGCCTGTATATTATTATTATTACTATTATTATCCACTTGTAATGTGCACAGCTACCCCAAAAGGTTTCCCAGTGCATGACAAAGTACACATAAGTGGTCCGATGCAGTGGGCTAGAATAGCCAAGTCATCAAAACCCTTGCGGAAGCTCAGGAGTGAATTTCAATTCCTTAAAGCAACAGGAAGACAGTTTCACAATTTAGGTCCACAATATGCAAACAATCAGCCTTTCATATGAGCTAAGCGAAACCATGGTACAGAGAACAGGGTTTGATTAGAGGATCTCGGAGTGACAGTCGGCTGGTGAGGAACCACCACTTCCTGATTGTAGCGAGGTCCTAAGCCCAGTTTGACTTTAAACATACAGCACAGTGCTTTAAATTCAATGCGCTTGGCGATCCTAAGCCAAAGCAATTCCCGAAGCAAACAGGAAACTAAGGCAGATGTTCGTAGACGAAAGAGTAGCCTAGGAGCAGTGGTTTGCACAAAATTTGAAGCCGCTGAACCAGGGCCTTTTCATCACCTAGGTACAGCACATTCCCGTAATCCAGTTTGGATATGATTAAAGCCTGAATGACCGTTCTTTGAGCTGCTAAAGGGATCAGCCACAGAATCTTTTTCAGTGATCTGAGAACTGCAAAACATGTAGCAGTGACTCTGGCCACTTGTGGTTTCATGGAAAGTTTATTATCCATGAACATGCCCAGGTTGTTCACCAAAGGGGCTGGGGTGGGCAGGGTCCAGAGGGACTCCGGACAGTGTCTGGAACCCTACAGAGAGGTTTTCTTACCCACAATCATGACCCCCGTCTTGTCACGATTAAGCTTGAGGGAGTTAATTCGTCCATGTCAACATTTGATTCAATCCCAGGTTCAGAATCAGAGAATCATGACTCTGTGCAGAGGATAAGGAGAACATAATCTGGGTATCATCAGCATATGAAAAAAGGGTAAGTCTGCAACTCTGAACTAGGCCTGCCAAAGGGCAGACATAGCTGTTAAATAACTGGGGGCTCAAAACAGAACCCTGTGGAACTTCTAAGGTCAGGGCTTGAGGCTTAGAGCACACATTGGCTGAAAAAGACCTGGAACAGACAGCCTTTTAAGAAAGAAGCAAACCAACCCAAAGATAAATCAGCCAGACCAAATGTCTCGCTAACAGAATAAATGGGACATCGTATCGAAGATCGCGCTCAAATCCAATAGAATGAGTGTGATGGTGCCACCATCATCTAGAAGTTCTCTTAGATGTTCTGTGATGCCTAAAAGGGTGGACTATGTACTATGTTCAGTCCCGAAGTCAGACTGCGAGGGATGAAGAAACCTTTGGGCCTCAACAAGTGCAGTAAGCTGGGCATTCACATGTTTCGCCAAAACTTTGGAAAAGACTGGTAGCAAAGAGATAGGCCAACAATTAGAAAAGCTAGAGGGATCCAAATGAGCTTTTTAAGGTGCTTCCATCTCTGAGGCACAAACCCTTCTCTCAGTGAAGAATTGAGAATATCCAATATCATGACTAAAAGGGTTGTGTCCAATGACTTGAGCTTGTCAGGAGTAGTGGTGGGTAGCAAACTGCACTCTGCTGGTGGAGTTTGCGGAGTTTGCCTTACTCTGCACTCTGCTTGGAGCACGGAGTTCAGGGAAAAATTCCTCCTATGCAGAGTAGCAGAGTTTACCGGCACTCACCCATTCCGGGAGCATGTACGCAAACGCTTGGGAATGGATGCACTATGAATAATGGTGCAAAAACGAGACTTGGCTGCAGGATGCATTCCAAGCCTTGTGATCAACAGATGAGGAGGAGACTAATCCAGACATATGCAGCCGCAGTTGCATACACTGCAAGTGCTGATTGTTAAGCCTGGCCAGCGTCAGGAAGACAAACTTTGGGCCCAGGTTGCTTCTGCACCCCGTCTCCACCCGTGCACTGTAGAAAAAGCAGCCAGTGAGTTAATGAGTATTATCTGTTAGTGGCCGAATGAACAAGACTAAGTGCAAGAGGGCAAGCACATAGCAATAAAGGCAGTAATTACGAAGGAAGGCTAAAATGTTACTTAAATTGTAGAAACTTCATCCTTATTTTGAAAGTGCTGAAGAAGGGAGTAGTGAGGGTGAATGGTATGAGTTCAGAGTGTGGCAAAGGGGGACATGTTCTGGTGGTACGCGTGATAACTGGAGAGGTACTTTTGTGTCACGCTACCACTGTGCGAAAGATGCAGGTAACATGAGCTCATAGCATGTCATTTTTTTATGGTGGAGACTAATAAATTGACTACTTTACATTTACAATTTAATCCCACGCTATTTCACTGCAAAATAGTAACTGAACGGTTCACTAAGGGCTACACAGCAATGTCGTTCTACAAATAGCATCAGAAACTGCCAGAACGTGTGTGGCCTGGGAGGCATATGATTCAGTGGCAAAAAGTCCACTAAATCACTATTTCCAAAGGAAGCTGAATGGTTAATTTTTAAAAGGCAGTAACACTGCTTTGCACTGAGTTAGAGTCCGAGACGGTCGAAAAAAGTACTTCAACGATTTAAGTCCTCAAATCAGGCCAGGCTGCAGAGCCAAGTGCGCTACAAGGCCTTGACTTGTGGCGCTCCTCAGAGGCGACAAATAAAAGATCAATTAATCAATCAGGGTATTTGATGCACTCTACTCACCCGTGAGGGTCTCAATGTGCAGGGGTTGCGCAGATCCGTGGTCATCTGAATAGCCAGGTCTTGAGATCCTTTCTAAATAGGTGCAGTGTCGGGATTCGTCTTATACGGAGTGGGAGTTCATTCCAGGTCTTGACTGCGATATAGGAGAAGGACTTGCCACCCGCTCTGGCCCTGTGGATGCGGGAGACCATGGCTAGGGCTAGGTCGGTAGAGCAGAGGTTTCTCTTGGGGGAGTGGAAGGATATTCTTTCGTTAAGGTAATGGGGTCCGGTGTTGTGGAGGGATTTGTAGGTGTGTGTGAGCAGTTTGAAGGTTATTCTGTTTTTTGACGGGGAGCCAGTGGAGGTCGGGGAGGTGTTGGGTGATGTGGTCATGTTGTGGGATGTCGAGGACGAATCTGGCTGCGGTGTTGTGGACTGTCTGAAGTTTGCAGAGGAGTGTTTTGTTGATTCCGTCATAGAGCGCGTTTCTGTAGTCCAGTCTGCTGGTGATGAGTGCGTGGGTGACAGTCTTCCTGGAGTTGGGGGGATCCATTTGTAGGTATTGCGGAGTATGCGGAGGGTGTTTAAGCATGTAGACAACACATCGTTGATCTGGCGGTTCATGGTGAGCGAAGAGTCGAGTATGATGCCGAGGTTGCAAGCATGGTCCGTAGGGGTGGGTGGGTTTCCGAGGACGGGGGCCACCAGGTGTTGTCCCATGCAGAGGGGGTGGAGCCGAGGATGAGGACTTCTGTTTTTTCTGAGTTGAGATTCAGGCAGCTGCTGCTCATCCAGGTTGCGACGTCCTTCATCCCTTCTTGGAAACTGAGCCTGGTGATGTCGGTTTCCTTGGTGAGGGAGAGGATGAGCTGGGTGTCGTTGGCGTATGAGACTATGTTGAGTCAGTGTTTTCTGACAATGGTTTTGAGGGGGGCCATGTAGACGTTGAAGAGCATGGGGCTGAGGGAGGATCCTTTGGGTACTCTGCATCTGATCTGTGTAGGTTTGGAGAGGAAGGAGGGGAGTCTTATTCTTTGTGTTCTGCCTGAGAGGAAAGATCAAATCTAGTCTAAGGCAGTACCATGGATGCCGGCATCGTGGAGTCTGGCGGCTAGTGTGCGGTGGGAGACGGTGTCGAAGGCTGCTGAGAGATCTAGGAGGATGAGGGCTGCTGAGTGACCTTGGTCAAGGAGGGAGCAGATGACGTTGGTGGTGGCTATGAGGGCCGTCTCGGTGCTGTAGTTGCTGCATATCCGGATAGAGAGGTGTCGAGGATGTTGTTTGTTTCTATGAAGTGCAATAGCTGGGTGTTAACAACTTTCTCAATGACTTTGGTGGTGAAGGGGAGAAGAGAGATAGCCCTGAAGTTCTTGGGGTCTGTCGGGTCTGCGGAGGGCTTCTTCAGGAGAGGTTTGACTTTGGCACATTTCTAGTCATTGGAGAATGTGGCGGCCTCGAGGGAGCAGTTGATCATTCATCGTAGTTCGGGTGTAATGGCGGTAGGCAGGGGTCAGTGGGGGCTCGGGAGTGGATGCTTTTCATAGTCTTTGTGGTGTCTTCTGTGGTGACAGGGGTCCAGGTGAGGAGGGTCGGCTGGATGGCATCGCTGGTGGGGGGTGTTGGGTTTGTGCTGTGGTCTTGGTCGTCAAAGTTGTCGTAGAGAGTCTTGATCTTGTGGTGGAAGAAGGAGCTGAGTTTGTTGCAGAGGTCTTGGGAGGGAAGGATGTCTGTAGTTTCCCTGTTGGGACTGGTGAATTCTTGTATGATGGTGAAGAGTTCCTTGGAGTTGTGCAGAGTTGGAGAGGATTCTGTCTTGGATGAAGTTTCTCTTAGTTGATTTGATGAGTTGGTGGTGTGCCACGGTTGCGGCCTTTTAAGTGGAGCATACTTCCGGGGTTTTGCTGTTTCTCCATGTTTTCTCCAGTCGTCTGCAAGAGCACTTGGATTCTAGCAGGTCCGTGGTGAACCAGGCAGCATTCACGTTGTGTCGTCTGGCGGAGTTCTGGTGGGGGGCAAGAGTATTGGTGCAGTTGGTGATCCATTGGTGGAGGTTATTTTTTGCTGTGTTGGCGTCTGGTGTCGTGGTAGGGGGGAGTGCAGCTGAGGGCGGAGGTGAGGTGTTCTCCGGTGATTTTGTTCCAGTTTCAGTGTGGGAGGCGTGGCGTGCACTTGAGTGCGATGGGTTTCGAGAAGGGGAAATGGAGGCAGTGGTGGTCTGTCCAGAGCGGTTCCGTGGTGTGACTGAAATGAATGTTGTTTCCCCCAGCGAAGACAGGGTCGAGAGTGTGTCCTGCCATTTGGGTGGGGGTGGAGACAAGTTGCTTTAGTCTAATGTTGGTGAGGTTCTCTAGGAGAGCGGTGGTGTTGGGATCGCTGGGGTTGTCTAGGTGGAAGTTGAGGTCTCCGAGCAGTATGTGGTCCGAGGAGACGAGGCGTGGGGAGCGATGTAGTCTGCGATGGTGTAGGTGAGTGTTCTGCGGAGTGCCGTTCTGGGGTTGGGCTGTATCTGGAAGTGGATGTGTTCCATGAGGGGCAAGGCGTCATTTCAGTTGGTGGTTGTTAGTCAGAGGGAGCTTTTGTGGACGAAGTCGAGGCCTCCTCCTGGGCGGTTGGGGCAGTCTTTCCTCAGGATCTTGTATCCGTCGGGGATGGCGGTTGCGATGTCGGGTGCAGAGCTGGCGTTGGTCCAGGTCTCTGTGATGAGGGTGACATTGGGCGAGTGTGTGTTTAGGAGGTCCCATACATGGTGGGAAGATCCTGCGATAATGATATGGTATATCAGGATAAAAAATATGCACGACTGCAGCCTACCGATAAAGTCTGGGAGAATTTCCGAACAAGAGTCGGTTTTAATATTTCAGTGCCAAGGTAGAGCGTGGAGAAGCAGTGCTTGTTAGTTTGAAAGAAATAGATGATGTACTTAGCCAGGATCTTATCATCTTAGCCATTTAAGGAAGTTTGGAGCTAGGATGTTCTGTGATGCTCGAGTTGGAGCCTTCTCCACTCACTGCATCAAGTTTTAGATTTGGGCTCATATGTTTATAACTGCGGCGGATATGTCTCTCAGGACAACTTCATCTCATACATATGCCACAAATAACAGTTTAAAGTATGAATTATATCATGGAGTCATTGGAAACAAACCACCCACCATCAGTATCTTTTTCATTCTACGTTAAGCAAGAAGGGTTTAGAGACAGGCAGGGCACCAACAAAATTAAACAAAAGCTGTTATTTTTGGTAAAATGGACAATTTCAGACCACCATCTGCTCAACTGTTTTACACACCCTCTCATATATATTATATAGAAAGCTACACAGAGTGTAATACACGATTTGTTAGTAGTTTTGAAAGTGAGAAGGGAGCCTTCAATAAATATGACAACATGGAAACGCAGTGTAGTCCACTTTGATTGGACCCCTGACGACTGTAATAAAAGTACTGTTTTAAAAGTATTTTAAATGTACTTGATGCCTTTCACACTGCCATTGGGAATAGCGCATTTAATTGAACCGGCTTTGTTGGGAGTAGAACGACCACTGGGTGGCAGTGTTTCTGCGTTTGTTGCATTAAATCAATAAAAGCCATGCCATGGTTCTCTGCCCAATGACCTGAATGTAAATCTTCCCCCGAACATAGCACACTTAATTTAACACGCTTTGTGTTTCCCATGTAAGTCGGGTTACTAGAAGCCCACCTCGTTGCTGGGACTGCGGGCAGACAATCAATGGTTATTTGATATTGCTAGTTTGCAGGGAAAGCACCTGAAATATCCCCCGGGCATGTGGATTATCAAGATAGCATTACAGAGTTTCCGCACTCATTCAATTCAGTCTGCATCTCGCCAGTTCGAAGTTACTCCACCAGGCTGTGGAACTCCATGGAATCTCACTGAGTTTTTGTGTTACTCTGCAGAATTCAACAGAGTAAAACTCTGCACGCTCCACCTAGGAGAAGATCAAGAGGGGAGCCAGATTTAATAGACTGTAAAATATCTAGCAGGAATGCCAGATCCAGAGGAGACCATTTGCTTAATTTAGTGCCCCACACTGCCTTATGTACCTGATGATTAACTTCCACTGTCGCCTGGATTACAATATTCTCATCTACATTGGGATCTGCCATTACCAAATCTTTAGCCAGCTGCAAGTGAATATTTTCAACTTTGTGAGTAAAGAAAAGAGCTAGCTCATCACATTAGCTCAGAGAGAGAAGAGGAATGGGGGATATTGAACTAGCATTCAATACTTTTTTCACCACCTAAAAAGTGTCATCTGGCAATTCTGAGCGCTATTGATTTTTCCTGTAAAGTAAGTAGCCCGAGCAGACTTACAACAGGCACGATAGCCTTTTAGTGGCTCCCTATAAATGCTTTTGGCATCTTCAGCATACGACTTCCTCCATCGTCTTTCTAAAGCTTTACAGCATTTCCTTTCCACTTTAAGTGCATCATTGAACCAAGGGGCTGACAGATTAATTTTACCAGCAAATTTGAAGGTAGTTGGCAGAGGAGCATCAATGGCCTCAGTGAGCCAGTGATGAATTGCATCTTGGTCTGAATCAATCTGTTGTTGTAGGATAGGTTTGGTACTGAGCAACTACTCATTAAGTGCTACAATGTTAAGTTTTGACCAATTTCTAAATTCTGATTTCAGTTTTGACGTCGCTGTGGAAAAAAGAAAAGGTGCAATCATCTTAAAAGGCACAGAAAAATGATCAGACCAGCAAAGTGAAAGGGAAGACTCTGTCTTCAAGTCCTTTATATTAGAAAAAATAGGATCCAAAAGATGCCCAGCCACATGAGTGGATAGCGAGTTACTAAGTACCAAATTAAGTACATTTAGATCCTTAATCAAGGAGGCACTTTGAGTGCTCTTTGAGTCATCTAAATGGAGATTTAAGTCCCCAAATAGAGTAAAAATTGTGGTTCTCAGAATATGGGGAACCAGTAAATCAGGTAGAGAGTTACATAATTTCCCGGCGTACCCCAGGGGGCAATAAATCAGAGCTCCGGAAAACTAAAATTTAGAGGTAAGAGAAAGTGTAAAGATCAAAGCTTCACAATCAGTGATCGGGAGTTCTTCAATTTTACATCTGTAGTCCTTCGTAAAAATAATGGCAATGTCTCCACTTATTTGGTCTGTCCTATCTATCCTTACTAAGAAAAAGTTAGTAGGAAGTGCCGTAATTATGTCCGTCAAGGAACCACCATGTAGCCAAGTCTTAGTAAGAAATACTGCATTAGGGTTGTAGTCACATAAAAAATCAAACACATGTTGTTAATGTTTGGGAAGTGATTGGAGATTCAAACTAAAAAAAAAAGTCTGGTTGGGATGGCTCCGGTCTAAAAATCCTTCCCTGGGAAGGCTGTCATTCTCACCGATATGTGAGTGATTATACGAGTGTTGTAAAATGTGGCCTCCAGCATAGATCTCAACTCTGGCTACGAGGGGAAAGGGTTCCAGGCCCCTGGCCCAGGTCAGAAATGGATGGGCACAGATGGGATTGCCTTAGGTTTGCCTTTGCTGCGCGCGTCCACTACAAATCTGAACAGTCATGAGTTTTAAAGCCTGCCCCTCCCCCAGAAACTAGCCTACTAACCAGGCCAGAAATGGCACAAAGCAAAGGAATTCCACTTCCCACTGCTCAAACGATGAAACCGCTGTGGACCGGGGAAGAGACATAGAGAGAGACAGAAACAATTGCGGTGAGTAAAATTAAATTAAAAGGGCACCCTTGTTTACTTTTTTTTAAATCAACAATTCTAAAATGACAGTAGCCTCAAAAGTATTGCTCAAATGCACGACGGAGCAGCGTACCTGTAGTCTGTCCGCTGCGCTTCCAAACAGCCATGAGTTTTAAAGCCTGCCACCCCCAGCCACTAGCCTGCCAACCAACATATGGAATTCCCCAGCCTTATTTAGAGGTGGGGGAACTCATTTGGTTTTGATTGCGAAGCCTCAGCTGGCTTTACTATCGGAAACCTTTGACTTGCAGCATGTCCTTGTTGGAAAGTGGGTTATTAGTAGTGGTAAACATGCACCGACCACTGGCAATAAGACCACTAACGCAATATAGGGCTCAAAATAGGTTTTAGAAAAGTATTTCTCATGCTCAACCTTTGGTAGCTTGGTTGTGAGCATGCAGGCTTAACTTCAAAGACAGGTATGTAAAGCATTTAAAAACACCAATTCAGTAAATATTTAAGGCACAACACATAATAAAAATCCAACAACAATTTAAAAAATTGGAAATATTTTATCTTTAAAATGACAAACAAAAAAATCCAATGTAGGCAACCAGAGATATGAATTTTTCAAGATTTAGCATTATATAGTACATAAAAACCTAAAGCGCCTATTGGGACATCTGATCGCGCCAGACAGGGACAAAGTCAAAGTTTCAGGCTGACCGTGATGGAGCCCTGCACGGCTACCCCTCATGGTAGGTTTCAGTCAAAGTTTTACCTTCTGACTTAGAAACTTTTCTGGAGCTTTTCGTCCCAGGGTCCCTCAAAGCTCTCAGCCAGTCAGAATTCCATGCGACAAGCTCCCAGTCATACAATTGGTAGTCCAACCTCCGGAACTTTCCAGCGGGGCGAACCAGAGATCCAGGCCGGCTCGCAGTTGAAGGTGGGCTGCGTGACTCTCGCAGTTGATCCCGGTCACCTTTTCTATGTTCAAACATAGAAACTTTTACAGGGATTTTCTTGTGGGGTCCCTCGAAGATCTTCACCAGGCCGGATTCGGTAAGGGTTCGCCGGCTTGTATTTCCACCAACTCCCGGTCAAACTCTGGAAGTTGGACCTCCTGAGCTTTTCAGTGGGATGAACCTGGACGGCAAGCCGGCTTGCGATTTAAGGTCGCTGGCTTGGCTGGCCACGTCGAGTTGGTTCACATGTGGAGATTTTTCCAAAGATGCTCCAACTTCTTCAAACTTCTGAAGCTTCTTCCTGAAGTTCCTTTGAGGGTCCCAAAGTGTTCAAAACTTACTCCAAAGGTCTGAAAGCTCCAAGATGATCCTTGAAAGTTTGGGACTTCAATTCCCACGATCCAATTAGACAAAACCCTTACAAATCCTCTGGTAGTGCTCCAGGCTGGGGATTCTTGGTGGTGATGGTCCGAGTGAGCTCTGTAGCGTGCAGGGAGTCCACTCTTTGGTCCTTTTGAAGCAGGTTTGATCCACAGGGCTGTAGTTCCAGATTGTGCAGCAGGCACAGTGAGTCGGAGTGCAGGGCCTGGTTGGTGCAAATCAAACTTCCAGCATGGACATTTCTTCTTCTGTAGTTTCAAGCAGCAGATCTGAGGGGCACTTCCCCTCTCAGATACTCATTCAGTTTTCTATGTGGTCACACAGGAGGGCACTCCTGCACCATGAGGTGCAGGACAACACCCCAGAGCAGGACCATTTTCTCCAAAGTGTGGCACAATGGTCTCCCAGAAAGCACTATTTCTACAAAATTCAATATGGGTGAAGTTCCAGCAGAGAGAGAAGAGCTGTCTAAACCAACCTCCAGGATGGCTAATCTCCAAATTCTCCTTCTCCCCAGGCCTCGGCACATTCCTTCCTTAAGCCTGTCATCTGGCTGGGTTCAAAGAGTAGGGGTGTAAATGAAACTGGTACCTCCTGCCTGTCTCCTCCTTTTATTGAAATTTATTGTTTATGACCCCCCCCCCCCCGGCTCTGGCATTCCCATGGAGCAGAAGCCTCTCCTCCCAGAATGGCTCTTTAACCCCAGGTGCTACTTATCACCTCATCAAAGCAGCCTGGATAATTCACTTAACTCTGACCAATCAGGACAGATCACTGGAAGGCTGAATTTCGGCTTACAGACAAGAAAGTCTTATAACTTCTTGTCTGTACATTTTTGGATAAATTCAACAATAGTATATTGTTTGATTTATTAATACCATTCTAGTGAGTCCTTGAAAGATATTTTAGTATTCTCCTGGCGGGAATTATTAAAGAATAACTTCTTACCAAGTTAAACTAAGTGGGTGGGGATTGCAATGGGGAGAATGACTTGGGCAATTTTTCCAACATCAATGTTTATAAAACATCTTCTATAAGGACCCTGCCCATAGCTACAGGACCCCAAACCACTGGGATACCTAAGGGAGACTTTAGGGGTTATGAATAGGTAGAAATATTGCAGATCCTCACCCCACAGTGCTCCTAGCACAAAATTCAATTTTGGGAAGCACTTTACTGCAATGTGGGGAGTGAAATGTGAAATTTCACTAAACCCAAGGCACACAAAATGTATTTTATAAGGGTCCTCCTTATAAATACCTGCCCCCCCCACCACTGGGACACCTAAGGGAGACCTTGGGGGTAACTAATATGCCAAAATATTGTAGTTTATTAATTTCTAAGAGCCCTAAAGTCGAATTTGGGCACAATTTGCATTTTAAAAGAGGTCCTGGAACACAGGGCTCAGGCCTCAGCAATGTGCACTTGAAAGTGCAAAATGGGCTGCTAGCCTCTAAACTGCCATGCCCTATTATATACTAGGGACTTAAAGGTAGTTTTTATCCCCCTGACCTATTATGTACTAGTGCCTTATATTGGAGGGCATACCAATCATAGGGGAGCCCTAAACCATAGTGTACCCTAGTGTATGTAGGTGTTTTCGCTGTATTCTAAGTGTCTTTTCAGCATAGCACTGGCCCTGGGACTGGTTAGGCAGACCCCAGGGACAGTCAGAGTCAGTTACTACCAGTACCTGTCAGCAAAAATAAAAATGGGGGGTGCCCAGGGCACAAGGATGACTTTGCAACTGTCCTTTATAAGGTTGCCTAGTAATGAATGTCAGAAAGCTACACTTTCTAAGGGCTGGCATTTGAATGCTACATTTTCTGGCACAGGGCACCATGGAAAGCAAGATGGTGCAGAGAAGAAAATACACATACCATAAATGTCCCTGTCATACATAGAGAATTACCTTTTATGGCACAGACAGTTTTTCATTATTTATCAGAAAAAAAACTAACCCTACCTTTTAGGTTCATTTATCAGAAAGTAAAACAATGCCAAGTGGGTCGCCGCATGGCACGTCTTTTATGTGACATTGATTTAAAAAAGTTCTCTTGCTTTGCTGGCTAATGCACTTTGAGTGAAAGTCTCCAGCCAACTCAGCGGGAAACTTTCACTATGGAGGAAAGTGTGAAACAGGTGCTTCCAATGCCTTAAAAGGCTTAGCTGCTCTCTGCTGAACTATAAATAATGGTCTTATACCTTGATTATGAGTCTGGTTGCCCACGGTCCGCTTGCAGTGTTGGCGGTCTCCCAACCTCCCTATTACAATAGGGGTGGACAGACCGCCAATGCTCCACCGCAGCTGCCAGGGAATTACTTTTTCCTCGCGGTCAGGTGACAGTAATGGCGTCCCGCCAACCATATTGGAAGTTTCCTCTCCATCATGTTTCTTATGGCGGATCCACCGGCATAACAGCAATGGTGTCGAGGATACAAAGGGTGCCCTACAGGGCGCCTAGTGCCTCACGCCCTTTGGATGCACACAGGGGGGCACAACATGTGCCCCACTGTGTGCATGCACACCCGTTTCTGCAAGCCATGACATTTATGGTCCATGCCGTGCAGGACTGTTTTGTCATTCACATTGCGGTCTCCATTTTCAGGGCACCACCATGGGAACGTCAAAAACAAAGCCCGCCAGACAGGAGGCAACACACACTATCCATTCCCTCTCACCCTCATCCTCCCCTTCTAAGATCCCCCTCTCCCCTATAACCTTGACCCTACACAACATTGAACGCAATCTCTCTCTACTGACTAATGAATTCTCTCGACTTAGAGAAGACATTAAATCCCTCAGCTCTGGAACCCGACTCACACGTGCAAACTCACCCCACTCCAACCGCAAAATCCCCGCCAACATCAATCGTCATCATTGGATACTTCCCCCCTCTACAACCGGATGTCTAGACCTCGCCGCACCTCGAACCACCTCTCCCCATCAGACCTCTCCGAACTATGCAATTCTTACCATCCTAATACCTTAGTCAACAACCCACCTCCCACCTACTCGAACATCCCTGTCATTCTAGGCACCAACAGAATTCCCTCCTCTCCCGCCTCCCCAAGACCCCCTCCACATCTCACCACCATCCACTCCTGCCCTCCCCCCCAAAACAACCCCAAACCACTCACCTGCATGCTTGTTAACTGTCGATCTGCCGTTCGACACACCACTGAAATCTCCGAATCTATCCTTAGCGAATCAATTGATATTGCGTTCCTCTCGGAAACCTGGTTCAATGACCACTCAACGAGCATGCTTGATCTAATCTCCCCCCCGGATACTCTATCCTCAGAAAAGACAGACCTGACAGAATAGGGAGGGGCCTGGCCATAATCTTCAAAAACAAACTTCAGCTCTCCCTTGTTAACAACTCTGGCCATTCGACTTTCGAATACCTTGAAGCTGAACTTAAAGTTCAAAATACCCATCCTATTCGTTTACATACTATCTACCACACTCCTGGTGATCCTCACTCCTTTATTGATGAACTTTCTGACTTGATGACACAAGCCTCAATATCCAACTCAAAAATCTCTTCCTTGGAGACCTCAACCTCCACTTGAATGACACCAATGATCCGACTACCACCCTCTTCACCAACCTTCTCGAGATCAATGACCTCAAACAAATATGTCAGTCCCCCACCCACACCAAAGGAGCCACCCTGGACGCCATCATTACCAACAATGACTTGGCCTTCCTGACCAACATCATCCCCATTGACTGGTCCGACCACCACCTCATATTGTTCACCATTGCTATCACACCCCCTCCCCACCAAACAAATTAAACCCTTGAAATGGACCAGAAATCTAAAATGTATCCCTCCTGACGAGCTTGAGTCCAAACTCCAAGCTCAACTGCTCCTCACTCCTCCCTCACATAACGCAAATGAGCTTACTGAGCACTTTAATAAAGCTGTTACGGATGTCCTAGACCAAGTGGCCCCTTCTAAACTTAAAACTCTAAGAAACATCCCTTCCAAATCATGGTTTAACCTAGAACTTAACAACGAAAGACGCTCATTAAGACTGATGGAAAGAACCTGGAGACAGCATCCCTCCCACTCAAACCTGACACTCCTCAGATCAGCTAGATCTACATACAAAAAACACATTTTCAACGAAAAGGCATCCTTCTTTTGTACTCAACTCGATCGGGCCAAAAACAGACCTAGAGAACTGTTCAACATTATCCGTCACCAAACCTCCTCAGCTCCGCCTAACCCCACGGCCTCTACCATTAGATGCGAAGAAATTGCCCTCTTCTTCTCTGAAAAAATCACCAAAATAGATCAATCCTTCCGCTCAACTCAGATCCCAACCAACCCCCTACTTCTGACATCACCTCTAAATCTCACTCCTCACTCTTGACATCCCCTGATCCCCCCTCACACTCACCCGCTCCCTCACTTCACCCGAACCCCTCCTTACACATTCCTTCTCCTATTACCACCCTAAACTACCCCCACACCTTTCCACCACTTCTCCTCTCGTACCAATACACCAAAACTCACGACCTAAAAATAATGCCTCCTGGCAAAATTTCCTCCCTGTGACTGAGCGTGAAATCCACAGCATCATTGCTAAACTAAAACCATCCTCCCATACCAAAGACCCCCTCCCATTTAACCTCGTCCAAGACCTAAAGCACATCATTGTCCCATCCTGGACCACAATCATCAACTCTTCCCTTGCTACTGGAAATGTCCCTAGCTCCCTTAAACTTGGTCAAATCTCCCCCATTATTAAAAACACTAATGCTGATCCTAATGACTTAAACAACCTCCGCCCCATCACCAACCTCCCCTTCTTTCTAAAGCCCTTGAAAAATGTGTCTTGCTCCAATTAGACAAACACATCGAAAAAGTCAACCTTCTGGACCCCTTACAATCAGGCTTCAGAAAAGGCTGCAGCACTGAAACTGCCATACTAACCATTGTTGACGACATCCACCACTCCCTTGATAATGGTGAAACATGTCTACTTATCCTCCTTGATCTCTCCGCAGCTTTTGACACTGTTAACCACTCTGCCCTACTTAATGTGCTCAAAGATCGTTTCGGCCTCAATGGTACTACCCACAAATGGTTTGTCTCCTATCTTCAGCATCGAACCCAGCAAATTAAAATTCAAGACTGTCTATCTAACCCCACTCCGATCTCCCTAGGAGTCCCCAGGGTTCTATTCTCTCACCCTCTCTCTTTAACCTCTGTATGGAACCCCTCACCCTCATTCTTAAACAAGCTGGTATCAACTACCACCTCTATGCCGACGACACCCAACTCTACTATAAGATCAAATCCCATACCGACATCATACACCTTAATAACACCCTCACTAAAATCCAATCCTGTTTCCACATTAATCATCTCAAACTCAACCCCCAAAAAACTGAAATCATTCTCTTCTCCCCTAAAAACAACCCCCTCCCCATTCAAACCTGGATCTCTGACCTCAATGCCCTCGACTGCTCTCTCTCCTTGTCCAACTCAGTAAAATCTCTTGGTATCTCCATCAATAACAGCCTCAACCTCAATGTCCACATCAAAAATTCGGCTAAAGGAGCCCTCTTCACTCTGCGTCATCTCAAGAAAATCAAACCCTTTCTCCCAACTGAAGATTTTAAATTAGTAGTTCAATCCCTGGTCCTTTTGCGAATTGACTACGGCAATGCCATCCTCACTGGAATCCCCAAGGTCCACCTAGCTCCACTCAAATCTGTACTCAACCTTGCAGCCAGGCTCATCACCGACAGTAAACGGTTCGACCACATTTCCCCAGCCCTCAAAACTCTTAAATGGCTCCCCATCGAAGGCAGATCCGCCTACAAAAACGCATGCATCACACACAAAATCCTCCACCAAAATGCTCCATCATACCTCGCCAATAAACTCTGCAAAGCGGGCAGCACTCGACCTCTGAGAAGCACTAACGCTCTCCTCCTTGTCCCACCCCTGCTAAAAAAGAAGTCCACACAATCCCGCTCCTTCTCCGGAAATGCCCCTACATCTGGAACGCACTCCCCAAAGACCTACGATGCAACCCCTCCTACTCCAGCTTTAAAAAGACCTCAAAATGCACCTCCTCAACAAATATTGGGGGTCTTTACCTGTGCCTTAAACTCGATCTGCCATATCTTATAGGTATTTAACCCTTTACTCTGACTATCTGTTTACATGATATGTTTAATATGTTTAATCTCAAGCCGTTCTTTCTTCTGTTTTACCTGCTATTATTCACATGTTGTTGAAATTTTGTTTTACTGTTCTTTCTTTGTCGTGTAAAGCGCTCTGATGTTTTGTTTTTCCATGATGCTGTAATTTGTTTCTGAACGTAACTAGCTCTATCATGTAAAGCGCTCTGATACCTCCGGGTCCAGCCAGCGCTATATAAAACCTCTAAAATAAAAATAAAAAAAATAAGGAGGAAACTCCTAATCTGGCGGGCGGTCTGATCATGGCTTTGGCGATGCGGCAGCGGGGCGGACCTAGCACCGCACTGCCAAAGTCATAATCAGGCCAATGGTTATTTTGGAAACATTTTAGCCCATATATAATTTTTGTGTGAGTGTCTGCATCAGGGTGCACCATTTCCATTTAGGTAGGATTGTCAAAGCAGGCGAACAGGTAGGTAAAACCAGGCAGTCTTAAAACCGCAGACCTTCCAATAGTATTTATAAGTTGACAGTGGCGGCTCGCTGAGGCAGTGCTGCGGGGCGGTGGCGTGGGGTGGGGCAGGGGAGGGGTAGGGTGGGGGGGTAGTGGAGTCCGACATGCGACGGACAGGAGTAAGGTAAGTAATGAAATAAATAAAACCATTTACCTTGCACGCGCTGCATCACCAACTCGGCGATGCAGCGCGCGTAAGGTAAATTGTTTTTTTGTATAAATTGTCGGACTCCACTACTCCTCCACCCTGCCCCTCCCCCTCCCCGCCCCTGCCCCACCGCCCGCAGCACTCCCTCGGTGAGTACGCCACTGTAAGTTGATGAAATCCAGCCGCATAGCATCGACAATTAATACAATTATTAAAACAGAAAAAAGCAAAGCTCTTTCACTACTTCAACATAAATAGGAAACGGAATTTAAAAACATAAACAGAGATCTTCTCATTGATGGAATCTCATCTGTCATTTGTGAAAATACTTATAAACAAAAGGATCCACCCATGAAGGAGTGCGATGGAGGATGTTAGATCAATGGTCATGTGTGTTTCCTACATTGGTTGGAAGCACATCGTGCTTCTTAAATACCCCTCACACACCAAAAGGGCCCTTGGTGTCATGCTTCATCATAGGGGTCTTCACGTCCCTCTACGGAACGCGGCGTGCTACTACCAGTGAATGCGCGGGAGCACTGATGTTATAACACTATGTGTAGTGTGAGAGAGGGTGAGTGGTAGGGTCAGGAGTGAGTGATGAGTGAAAGTTAAAAAATACCTAGCTCCTGTGGAGTAGAAACATTTAATATTCCTTTGTGCCGGTATTATTAAAATGGTGTGAGGCGGAGGTGTGTTGTGTTAATGTACAGGACCTCCTGTGTGTGTCAACATGTTTCGAAGCGTGATGCTTCTTCTTCAGGACGGGTACACACATCCCTACCCTACTCACATGATTTGTGTGACAATGTCAACAATGGTTAGATGCTCAATATACAAAACGTAGTTAATGCCACAAGTACGACACAATGGTCTCAATCTGATTTGCGAAAAATTCCTTAAGTACAATCTGAAAAAGAAACACAATATTTAAAAAACCATCAGGTACGCAATACCACCCAAATGTAACAATGGTGACCTGCAAAAGTGATATATACAGTGCTTATTAGGGAGTAAAAATGTGAACTACTCGTACTGGTGCAGTGTCCTGTAAAAAGAGACTGATACAAGACGTACAAACATTTAACAAAAAACACACACATTATACGAAATCTGCCCCAAGGTAGTCATTGCTGTGCTAATTGCACTCTGTAGACAAAGATTAGTGCATTAGGTAGGTTTTTCAAAGTTCTTTAGAAGAGAACAAAGTTGGCCTCTTCGATGCGTCGAGGGGACATTTACAAATGTCCCCTCGTCTTTAGAATGTCTCCAGAATACGAAAATACTTGCAGGATTCCTTTAACTAATAGAACGAATAGAGCCTCTGACACAAGTGCATCCGTCTAACCAATCGGAGCAGCGCTGTTCCACAAAATCCACAAACAAGCGCTCTAGTTGAGACGCTTCACGTCAATCCACTTCCGGGTTAACTAAGGAATTCGGGTTCCGGGCCCTGGCAGCCGCTCCACCGCAACCACTTCTGGGGCATAAAAGACTCCGTAGCGTGACCGGCGAACTGAATGGGACAAACGCTTCCGGGGTGCACGCACACACCGCTAATGGCGGGAAACCGAGGCAATTAAGCATAATATAAATAAGGACCTCTCCCGGCCAGACCGCATCCACGAAGCCGCGAGGTGGGACGCTAGTACAAGGTAGTACCCTGGTACATGTAAGTACGGCATAGCCGCATCGAAGAGGCCAACTTTGTTCTCTTCTAAAGAACTTTGAAAAACCTACCTAATGCACTAATCTTTGTCTACAGAGTGCAATTAGCACCCGGTCCCCGCGTTTTTAAGGCTCATGAGGCCACTGCCTTCAATACAGCAAGTATGCAAATTTTCCGTCTTCCACAAATGAATTACTAAACTCCTCAGTCACAGCAATGACTACCTTGGGGCATATTTCGTTATAATGTGTGTGTTTTTGTTAAATGTTTGTTCGTCTTGTATCAGTCTCTTTTTACAGGACACTTCACCAGTACTGAGTAGTTCACATTTTTACTCCCTAATAAGCACTGTATATATCACTTTTGCAGGTCACCATTGTTACATCTGGAGTGGTTTTGCGTCCCTGATGGTTTTTTAAATATTGTGTTTCTTTTCAGATTGTACTTAAGGAATTTCCTTTTCGCAAATCAGATTGAGACCATTGTGTCGTACTTGTGGCATTAACTACGTTTTGTATATGGAGCATCTAACCATTGTTGACATTGTCACACAAATCATGTGAGTAGGGTAGAGATCTGTGTACCCGTCCTGAAGAAGAAGCAGCATGCTTGAAGCATGTTGACACACACAGGAGGTCTTGTACATTAACACAACACACCTCCGCCTCACACCATTTTAATAATACCGGCACCAAGGAATATTACATTTTTCTACTCCACAGGAGCTAGGTATTTTTTAACTTTCACTCATCACTCACTCCTGACCCTACCACTCACCCTCTCTCACACTACACATAGGGGCCGATTCCGATCTCGGTCGGAGGCGCACCCAATACCATTCGGTCGGGAAAAAAGGCATGCGAAAGCCTGTTTCCCGACCGATCCGTACAGTACACCGAACGAGCAAGTACGATGCGCACAACAGCAAAAAATCCGGCCGAGCCGTACTCACCCAAACCAGGTCCTGTTCTCCGACCGAGGCGAATCCGGAAACGCCGAATCGAGTCGCACGGAAGGAAAAATGCAGCCCCGTCCGGCCGGACAAGTACGATGCGCTTTCCGTACGCGCCGAACCCGTCGCTACGCACGGCACGTCAAAGCATCCGGGAGAGGCGCACATAAGCTCCGGTCGCGCCACAACACGATCCACAGCTCCGAGACGAACACGGCACCGACGAGGACGACCGCGGCAGCGGCGAGGACGAGGCGAAGCGAGCGAGGACGACGCGAAGCAACGAGAAGGCCGAACGACATGAACCAACCATGAATCCCTTCGTCCCGATCATACCAATATTCTACATTTACTACCGGAACATGCACGGACGCGTACGGCGCAGAAGGTAAGCCAGACACCAACCACAAAACACATACAACACGTACACGACACATCACACACACACACGGGGATGCTGAATATACTTACACCAGCAACAGCAGCACCATAGGGGCGGGATGCCCATCACCAATGCCACATATGCACACAGGGGCCTGAATGCGCACCACCACCCCTACCCAGGGGGGGCTGGATGCCTACCACTACTACCACCCTCACCGAGGGGGGGCAGGATGCCTACCACTACTACCACCCTTAGCCTGGGGGGGCAGGATGCCCACCACTACTACCACCCTTAGCCAGGGGGGGCAGGATGCCTACCACTACTACCACCCTCACCCAGGGGGGCAGGATGCCTACCACTACTACCACCCTCAGCCAGGGGGGCAGGATGCCTACCACTACTACCACCCTTAGCCAGGGGGGCAGGATGCCTACCACCACTACCACCCTCACCCAGGGGGGCAGGATGCCTACCACTACTACCACCCTCAGCCAGGGGGCAGGATGCCTACCACTACTACCACCCTTAGCCAGGGGGGCAGGATGCCTACCACTACTACCACCCTCACCCAGGGGGGCAGGATGCCTACCACTACTACCACCCTTAGCCAGGGGGGCAGGATGCCCACCACTACTACCACCCTCACCCAGGGGGGGCAGGATGCCTACCACTACTACCACCCTCACCCAGGGGGGGCAGGATGCCTACCACCACCCTTAGCCAGGGGGGGCAGGATGCCTACCACTACTACCACCCTCACCCAGGGGGGGCAGGATGCCTACCACCACCCTTAGCCAGGGTGGCAGGATGCCTACCACTACTACCACCCTCACCCAGGGGGGGCAGGATGCCCACCACTACTACCACCCTCACCCAGGGGGGGCAGGATGCCTACCACTACTACCACCCTCACCCAGGGGGGGCAGGATGCCTACCACTACTACCACCCTCACCCAGGGGGGGCAGGATGCCTACCACCACCCTTAGCCAGGGTGGCAGGATGCCTACCACTACTACCACCCTCACCCAGGGGGGGCAGGATGCCTACCACTACTACCACCCTTAGCCAGGGGGGGCAGGATGCCCACCACTACTACCACCCTCACCCAGGGGGGGCAGGATGCCTACCACTACTACCACCCTTAGCCAGGGGGGGCAGGATGCCCACCACTACTACCACCCTCACCCAGGGGGGGCAAGATGCCTACCACTACTACCACCCTCACCCAGGGGGGGCAGGATGCCTACCACTACTACCACCCTTAGCCTGGGGGGCAGGATGCCCACCACTACTACCACCCTTAGCCAGGGGGGGCAGGATGCCCACCACTACTACCACCCTCACCCAGGGGGGGCAGGATGCCTACCACTACTACCACCCTCACCCAGGGGGGGCAGGATGCCTACCACTACTACCACCCTCACCCAGGGGGGGCAGGATGCCTACCACTACTACCACCCTTAGCCAGGGGGGCAGGATGCCTACCACCACTACCACCCTCACCCAGGGGGCAGGATGCCTACCACTACTACCACCCTCAGCCAGGGGGGCAGGATGCCTACCACTACTACCACCCTTAGCCAGGGGGGCATGATGCCTACCACTACTACCACCCTCACCCAGGGGGGGCAGGGTGCCTACCACTACTACCACCCTTAGCCAGGGGGGCAGGATGCCCACCACTACTACCACCCTCACCCAGGGGGGCAGGATGCCTACCACCACCCTTAGCCAGGGGGCAGGATGCCTACCACTACTACCACCCTCACCCAGGGGGGCAGGATGCCTACCACCACCCTTAGCCAGGGTGGCAGGATGCCTACCACTACTACCACCCTCACCCAGGGGGGCAGGATGCCCACCACTACTCCCACCCTCACCCAGGGGGGCAGGATGCCTACCACTACTACCACCCTCACCCAGGGGGGCAGGATGCCTACCACCACCCCTTAGCCAGGGTGGCAGGATGCCTACCACTACTACCACCCTCACCCAGGGGGGCAGGATGCCTACCACTACTACCACCCTTAGCCAGGGGGGCAGGATGCCCACCACTACTACCACCCTCACCCAGGGGGGCAGGATGCCTACCACTACTACCACCCTTAGCCAGGGGGGCAGGATGCCCACCACTACTACCACCCTCACCCAGGGGGGCAGGATGCCTACCACTACTACCACCCTCACCCAGGGGGGCAGGATGCCTACCACTACTACCACCCTCACCCAGGGGGGCAGGATGCCTACCACCACCCTTAGCCAGGGTGGCAGGATGCCTACCACTACTACCACCCTCACCCAGGGGGGCAGGATGCCCACCACTACTACCACCCTCACCCAGGGGGGCAGGATGCCTACCACTACTACCACCATCACCCAGGGGGGCAGGATGCCTACCACTACTACCACCATCACCCAGGGGGGCAGGATGCCTACCACTACTACCACCCTTAGCCAGGGGGCAGGATGCCTACCACTACTACCACCCTTACCCAGGGGGCAGGATGCCCACCACTACTACCACCCTCACCCAGGGGGGCAGGATGCCTACCACTACTACCACCCTCACCCAGGGGGGCAGGATGCCCACCACTACTACCACCCTCACCCAGGGGGGCAGGATGCCTACCACTACTACCACCCTCACCCAGGGGGGCAGGATGCCTACCACTACTACCACCCTCACCCAGGGGGGCAGGATGCCTACCACCACCCTTAGCCAGGGGGCAGGATGCCTACCACTACTACCACCCCCACTCATAGGATGGACAATGCATGACACAACCAGCACACCACAAACTAGGGAATGCAAGAAGAAGACATCCCCCAACACCATGACAAGCGTGTGTAGACTGTGTCAAATGCCTACAACACCGAACATGACTTTGAACATACAATGTGACCCCCTAGCACATGTGCCACACATATATGTGTGTGGCACCCACAATGCTAAGCAGGCCATGACCATTGTGGCAATGGGGTCCAAACCCCCATCATCACAGTGACCAAAAGGTAAGTGTGGGGTCCATAGCAGAAGCACATTTTGAACATTGTGGCAATGGGGTCCAAACCCCCATCATCACAGTGACCAAAAGGTAAGTGTGGGGTCCATAGCTGAAGCACATTTTGAACATTGTGGCAATGGGGTCCAAACCCCCATCATCACAGTGACCAAAATGTAAGTGTGGGAGTCCATAGCTGAAGCACATTTTGAACATTGTGGCAATGGGGTCCAAACCCCCATCATCACAGTGACCAAAAGGCAAGTGTGGGGTCCATAGCTGCAGCACATCTTGAACATTGTGGCAATGGGGTCCAAACCCCCATCATCACAGTGACCAAAAGGCAAGTGTTGACAAAGTAAGAGGTGCAACTGCCAAACTGCATGGATGATTCCTGGTCACAGAACAACAAACACATCAGTGGCAAAGTAGTGTATGTGTCCCATTGCAACATAAATTGGGGGAGCCAAATCCTGCAGTGCAAATAAGACATAACTTTGGCCATGTGCAGACAAACAACACCCATGGGGGCTGACACCGTCAACAATCATCAATGACACAATGACAGAAGTGACCATCCGAATGCAGACCCACATATTTGCACCAATGGGCACACACATGCAGATACCCTGTGGAGACTGCAGATGTGAGGCGAACAGATACCATACCATGGCAGCAATGGGACACACAATCAACAATTAGCAACAAATGAGGGCTCCCGTCCCATCAGCCTGGTCATGGAAGTGCCAACGGAATCATCAGCACAGATCCAACACACTTGTATAGCAATGTTGCACTGACAACACAGATGAGTCCTTCCCCATTGATGCCCAAACCTGCATGTTCACTGGAGATGGCCACACGGTCAGGGAAGTAGACGAATAGAACAATGGCAGGCACAACAGATGTGCAGGGGTGGAAGCCACAGATGTGAAGTTGCCAATCTAAGTAGGAAATCTCATTGCCAAATACTGAACACATGACACCCTCAGATGCTGCTATGGATGACATGGATACACCACAGGATAGGACCCATAACCCCTGGACCACATGGGTTCCTGCACAGTAACACTTCATTATCATGAGACCAAATATCACCATCACTGCAGCAAGGGCATTGTTAGCATCATCAACATCATGTACATCAGAAGCAAAAGCACTAGAGAACAGAAAGTTGCTTTATTCAGCATATGTGGCATTAAAAGTAGAAGTCCGGTAGAACATAAACAAAGGCCAATGGCCAGTCCATCAACAAAGTCACAAGTGGGTGACAGTGGCAGATGCCACCCTACACATGCCTGCACAAAACCAGGGACAATCCACTAGGAGGGGCAACCGGGGGGTAGGCCAGGCACCGCAGGGACAGGATCAGGGCTCACCAGGAGGAAGCAGGGAAGGGGTGGTGGGTGCTGGAGAGCCACTGACAACTGCAGTGGAGGTGTCTGACATGGTGTGTGCCGGCACAACTGGGGGGCATGGCTCAGATGTTGTGGGTGCCGGCACGACTGCAGTGGACCCTGCAGATGGAGTGGACAGGTCCGCCACTGCAGTGCCCAAGTCAGACAGGGTGGTAGTGGACTCCACTGCAGTGCCTACCACCAGGGGAGGAGAATGGGGAACAGGCAAGGTGGGCTGGACAGAGGGGGAGGACACCCTCACCACATCAGTGGCACAGACAAGCGCAGCGGGGGTGTGGTGCCGGGAGAGCAAGTGGCAGGGGAGAAGGCCGGAGCCTCTTGGGGATGGTATATCTGTGGGTGGGGGAACCTGGGGCAGGGTGTGGCGGGGGCACCTGTGGAGTGGGGGCCTGAGGGATGGAGGAAGGTGACCTGGTGCTTGAGCTGCAGGGCGGCGGCGGGGTCTTGCTCTTACCACTCCGGGGGACTTGCGGGTGGGGGCCTCAGTCTGTCTGCGCCTGGGGGAGGGTGTCCGGGGGCGAGGGGCACTCTGCTCCGTGTGGGGGGCTTCCTCTTCCCCCTGGATGCTGGGGCATCTGGATCGGAGGGGAAGAGGCCGAGGTCACTGAGGAAGAGGCGCTGGGTCTTTGGGGTTGCAGGTGAGGCAAGGGAGGGTGCTTTGGAGGGAGAGGCAAGTGAGGACTGCGCAGTGCCCGTGGATGCGTGTGTGTGTACCAGGGCCCCATCCCCTGTGAGTCTGGTTTCAGTCCCCTGACTGTGCGTGCATGTGCGTTTAGTTTGTGGCGTGTGTGTCTGTGTGCTGGATGTGTGTGTGCTGGTGTGTGCCTGTGCCGGTGTGTGTGTGCTTGGGACGGGCAAGGTGCTGGGGAGTGTGGATGGAGCAGAGGCAGGAGGGGTGAGGGACTGTCTGAGGAGGGACACTGCTGCCGTCAGGGAGGAGTCCATGGACCTGTTGCCCCTCTGTAGGTCAGACATGCCCGATGAGATGCCCTCCATGAACGACACCAGCTGAGTCAACAGTGCGGTGTGCGCATGGAGGACACTCAGCATGGCTGTCTGCCCTACATGGAGCTGGCGAAGGAGGTACACAGACTCCTCACTCAGGGCAGCAGGGGACACAGGGGCAGGGGGTGCGGTGCCTGGGCCAAAGGAGACACGCTCCCGAACATGGGAGCCTCCACGGACCTGGGGAATGGGAGCCGATGGGAGGGCGGTGGTGGTGCTGGTGGTGGCGGGGACAGCAACACTAGCTGGGGTGTGGTGGCTGCTGACACCCGCCTCCACAAGGGAGTCATCCTCCGAGTTGCTCTGGTCCTCAGCTGAGGTGGATGGTGCTGAGGATTCCTCGGTGTGGCTCCCCTCGCCCTCCGTGCCACTGGGTCCCTCCGACCACTCCTCGGCTGCTGACCCAGTCTGGCTCTCTGGCTCCTCCTGGTCCGTGGAGCTGTCCCCTTCCGTGGCCGTGGATGTATCTGCAAACAATGGGGAAACAGACAGACATCAGTCACCTGCACCAAACGCACACACCACTGTGAGCACAGCACATCACAGAGCAAGGCCTGGCATCATTAGTTGTACATTGCTAAAAGTGCCCTAACTGAACAGGAGAAGCCAATTGTCAGTCTGATGCCAAGCATGGCACTCACATCCCACATGGCCTTGCACCCATCTGTCTGGTGTCTGTTGGATTGCAACACCCCAGTGTGGACACATGCACCAAGTACACAGTAGTTGGACAGTGCAGAGGACACGGTGTGGACACATCACAGCTCTTGCCACTGAGTCAGTACAGGTTTCCGGATGAAAGGGATGCCCAGAGTCAAATAGGAAATGCATGTGATGCATACCAGCGACAGACACCATGATGCACCCATGTCCTGATAGCCAGCGCCACTATGGTGTGCATGTAGCACATGTCACTCCCCTGCAGGACCACAAATAAGTTGACACATGCCATGGCAGAGGCATGACTGTTAAGTCATACATCACTGTCTCAGTGATGTATGACTTGGCAGCCAGACAACAACACTATGCACTGTGTCACAATAGTAGGTCATGGGGAATGCAAGTCCTGGAGCTGCACAAGTGCACATGTACATCCCCCACACAACACATCATCTCAACCCTCATCTGTCCAGGTCACACCTATTGGACATATGGGAGACCTGTGACACTACCCTCTGAACCTGAGCCCCTCACAATTTGCTGTGAATGGGGAACAGCTGCCTGAACATCACATTTGCATACCCCAGTCTGCACGGGCAGCTGATCAAACACCTATGTGACACACAAGTATCGTCTCCTATGGTCACATCTCCAGGGGCATGCTGAGCCCCTACCAAGAAACACCCCAGCAGTCCTGGCAACTAATCCACAGCACACTGACACAGAGGCAGACACCGGAGGGGTCAAATCACTGTGCACAATGTGTCAGCTGATACACGGGAGTGGGAGTACAGAGTGCATTGCATGGCCTGGAGTAGGCATGACTGTCCTGCTCCACATGAATGAGGGATGTGCCCTGGACAGTGGATAGCTGGCTATGTATGTGTGACACACGTAATCTGCACACTCCTGGGGCACAAACATTGTTCCCACCCGCTGCATGGGCGTGTGCCACATACCCCAGGCACATGTGGTGGCTCAGCTCAGCAAGTGGACCGCATATCAAAGCAACACGCAGATCACATGTCCAAACCCAGGCGTTGTGTGAACAATGGACCCACCCATGATGCCCACAACAGAGTTAGGGAAACAGATGCTGTCCCCCACCTTTAGTGAAGCAAACTGCAAGGACACAGTCCCAAGTGACACAATTCCCTGACTGTAAGGGCCACACCTGGGTATCAGATGAGCAGTGGGCAGTGCACAATAGAGGGACATGGCTCCTGGACAACATGACTGCTGCACTGTGGCAGTTGAACCAGGCCAGAGGAGGGCACAAAGCATGTAATACAGAGTTCACAGTGCAGTCTTTGACTCACCCCCTCCTTGCTGCTGTCTGGCCTTCAGCTGCCCATCCAGGTCTGGAAAGACCACCGCCAGGATCTGGAGCATGTGGGGGTCAGGGTCCGTGTTCCGCCCCTCCTGCGAGGAGGCGACAGCTTCAGCTGGACCCGTGCAATCCTCCGGGTCCAGCCCCGAAGGTCCTGCCACCTCTTCTGGCAGTTGCGGATCCGGCGCTTGTAGACCCCCACGGACCGGACAGCCCGGACGATGTCCTTCCAGATTTCCTGCTTCCGATGGGCATTAACCTGTCAGGATGACAAAGTGAAAAGGCCATTACCACACATGCAACATATCCGTGCATGACACAGTTGTATATACATGTCTCAATCACAGGGGCACATGATGTACACAGGCAGTGCAACGCTGACCATGGACAGTTTGCCAGACGTCACTACATGGTATCATTGCATGGGAAGTAAAACCATGTTCAAATGCACTGTCACTGCACCATACCTGTCCAGTGCAAGTCACTACACACTATGGGGGTGACAACTACTCAGTGAGCCTGCTAGCCAGTGGCGTGCAGACTCTCAGCCTTGCTAGTCAGACAAACAGCACATTCAGAAAGGCAGTGCACAGAACACTCACCTGCTCCCCTGGTGTCCCATACAGCTTGCTGTACTGTGGAAAGTAGGCTGTCCAGCAGGGCCTGGTTCTCTTCAAGGCTGAAGGCTGGGGCTCTCTCCACAGTACGTGCCATTGCAGGGTACAGAGGGGCAGAGACAGCAGCAGTGCAGTGGCAGATGTCGTCTTGGAGCATGTAGTGCAGGCAAGTGGGCTCTCAGGGGAACAGCCAGCAATATATATGTGCTGGAGAGGCAGATACTGTCCCTTGTGTCCAAAGTGATAGGTCCAAGTCGTTTGCATCTTCTGAATCTGGCCAATCCATGGAATAGCAGCACCAAAACACGCCCACAGCATCCTTCAAATCTTCAACTTCATGACATACATGATTTTGCAACATTGTTGTGGGTGACCAACTGAATTTCCAGCAACCGACTCGTTCGAAATCCGAAGCGCGTCCGTTGCCAGGCAAGCCCATTGTCAATGGGTGTGCACCGATCGGTCCATTGCGGTACAACGCGCACAGGGGTACAACGCGTACCCGCACGCATTGAAAGCAATGGGCCGGCCGGAGGCACCGATCGGTCCATTGCTGTTCAACGCGCACAGGGGTACAACGCGTACCCGCACACATTGAAAGCAATGGGCCGGCCGGAGGCGCCGATCGGTCCATTGCGGTTCAACGCGTACAGGGGTACAACGCGTACCCGCACATTGAAAGCAATGGGCCGGCCGGAGGCACCGGTCGGTCCATTGCAGTTCAACGCGCACAGGGGTACAACGCGTACCCGCGCACATTGAAAGCAATGGGCGGCCGGAGGCTCGGTCGGTCCATTGCAGTTCAACGCGCACAGGGGTACAACGCGTACCCGCACACATTGAAAGCAATGGGCCGGCCGGAGGCACCGATCGGTCCATTGCAGTTCAACAGCGTACAGGGGTACAACAGCGTACCGCGCACATTGAAAGCAATGGGCCGGCCGGAGAGCATCGAGTCGGTCCATTGCAGTTCAACAGCACAGGGGTACAACGCGTACCCGCACACATTGAAAGCAATGGGCCGGCCGGAGGCACCGGTCGGTCCATTGCGGTACAACGCGTACAGGGGTACAACGCGTACCCGCACACATTGAAAGCAATGGGCCGGCCGAGGCACCGGTCGATCCATTGCGGTTCAACGCGCACAGGGGTACAACGCGTGCCCGCACACATTGAAAGCAATGGGCCGGCCGGAGGCTTCGATCGGTCCATTGCGGTCCTACGCGCGATACAGGGGTACAACGGCGTACCCGCGCACATTGAAAGCAATGGGCGGCCGGAGGCACCGATCGATTCATTGCGGTTCAACGCGCACAGGGGTACAGCGCGTGCCCGCACACATTGAAAGCAATGGGCGGCCGGAGGCACCGAGTCGGTCCATTGCGGTACAACTGCGTACAGGGGTACAACGCGTACCCGCACACATTGAAAGCAATGGGCCGGCCGGAGGCACCGATCGGTCCATTGCAGTTCAACGCGCACAGGGGTACAACGCGTGCCCGCACACATTGAAAGCAATGGAGCCGGCCGGAGGTACCGATCGGTCCATTGCTGTTCAGCGCAGCACAGGGGTACAACGCGTGCCCGCACACATTGAAAGCAATGGGCCGGCCGGAGGCACCGGTCGGTCCATGCAGTTCAACGCATCACTGTACATGTGACTGGCATATGTCAGCATGCCTGTCTCAGATGGACATATGCCAGCCACAGATAGCTCCCAGGGAGTGAGGGGCACACCTACCA